>JAJHUR010089565.1:0-48417 GCA_027495735.1 Lutjanus campechanus
CTATGCATGAAAAAGTTTGTGAACCTCTGCACTGGATAATAAAATAGCTAAATATCACAACAGAGTTTGTGTATAGACAATTAAATTCCTGTTCCCTATGTCATCAAATAATTAAATAGTGTTTTAATCAGACTTGTCTCTGATCAGAGCGGTAAAGAGATTAAGATGGAAATAGATTCCCTGCACGCCTCTGGCTGGAGAGATCAGTCCACTGCAGCCTCCTGCTAAGGCCTCCTGTCTCTGACTTCTTCAAATAGACCCGGTTGGTTGTGCAAACAAAATCAGACCTTGTTTACATATTGTCTATTTTTGTAGCTCCGTGTAATTTTAGGGACAAACATGCTGATAATGTATGCAGGGTGCAAACCTGATCCTGCAGACCATACAGTGCAAAAATGACCCCACCACCATTCCCTCAACCTCACATACATACAGCACACAGAGAAAAAAAAAAACACATTCTCTGGACTAAATGGTAGTTTGAAGAATATACAGCAAGCTTTCCAGTGTTTTGATTACACTGCAGTCGAGTTTCTTAGATCTATGTTACTATTACTGTGGCGCTATGTGTTGAAAACTGAAGGAAACACTAGTAGTGGAGAGATGGTTTAGTCACCATCTACAGCCAGTGTCCATTATTATGGTGGTAACCATAGAGGCCTTTTGAAGTCATTTAACATGAAACAGTCCTCTGAAAATTGGGTGTGCATATTATACATTACACGCAATTGTGTAATGCCATTCAATCCACATGAGTATAAAGTGTTTCAAACTGAGGGAACGCATACAGTCTGGAAACGGTTTAAGGGGTGGGGGATGTGGGGTACATTTTGCAACTCACTACACCGGCTAAGCCAAGTAAAATAAACCACTGCAGAGATTTGATGATGAGATGAGTAATGCAAAATGTGGTTGTTTTTATACTGAAGGATCACACAACAGTATACTCAAAGTCAAATAGTGATAAATTCATGAGTTTGTTGTTTATTAGAAAGTCATATTTTTGCACAAGTCAACCACAATCTCATCAGCTAACAACTTTGTGTAAATGTTTGCAACTTTTTCTCTGAATTATTTAGTTCTTGGCTAAGAACACAAATAGCTTGAGTTTTGAACCTTTGTAATCACTCTGGATTAATATAATCTTATAGCAGTTTCCTGGTGAGTCAACCCTACTTCAGATCTGTCACCTTTAAAGTTTCTACAAGACACCTACAGCCCTGGTTAAAACATATAGGTGTGTGATTGGCCCCTGCATTGTGACACCTCATCCCTGGACCTGTGAAAACAGTCACACATCTGCTACAGTTGTTCTACAGTCAATTGGGACACACAGTGACTGGTGATGATACCAGTTTAAGCCACATTCAGACAATCAGGCGCTGTGGCAAAAATGCCAATCATCTCATTCATTTTGAAAAGGGCAACAGGGGAAAAATGCAGCGGCATGCAGCAGTAAAGTTCAAACAAAGTCAACTTTTGGAAAAACACAAGCCAATGTCATTCTGGCCGGCAGTTAGACTGCTCTACAGTCACCCTGAAATATCACGTAAATTAGGCGCTGTTGAGGCAGAGTTCATAGACCAAATGATGATACTCTCTAAGTTTGGTCTTCACTTGTTTATTTCATGTACCTAGCTTCAGTTTCTGGGTCTGTCTTGCAGCTTATGATGCAAAATAGCAATACCAAGAAGCTTCATTTGGTTTGTGTCTGCATGGCTCAACAATAAGGACTGCCCGGTTGCTACATTGGGCTAGTAAATCTAGCAACTCACTTGCCGACTGGGAAAGTGGTAAAAAAAGAATTAAACTATTAAACTGTTCTGATTATCAATTAATCGTGAAGACAGATTTCCCGCTTTTCTCCAGATACTATCACCTTCGACTTGGAAAAGGGGGGTTGGACATTTTTTACTATGTTCTGATATTTTTTAGACATTGTAGCCCCAGATTAAACATGACAATTAATTTTAGTGGTTGCTGTTATTTGATAACTGCTTATAAACAAGCCAGTTTGTACAAGGGCTAGTAATGATTGACGTTGGGCAAGTAGATTTCTTAAACTTACCCATGAATCTTGGATTGACAGCGAAAGAAGAGAGTTTGTGGCCATGGTCATGCAAGGTAGAGACTGAATGAGGAGAGGATCGCTGGTGGTGAGAAAGCCAGTGAGTCAGATAAACAAAACATTATTTTCTGATTGTTTTACAGCAGTTATGCTCTAAGCACAAATAAACACCCCCCCACAGTGCCCTGTGGTTAATCGCCACAATGCCTGATTCTGTCTGAATGTGCCTTAGTCCTCATTGTGTTGGCCTACGAGGACACATCCATCGCCACACACGTAAACACACACTCTCCTGCTGACTCACTCACTCACTCACTCACTCACTCGCTCACTCACTCACTCACTCACTCACTCACTCACTCACTCACTAACTCACTCACTCACTCACTCACTGCCTTGCTCTCACAGGCCACAGAATAAACAAACAGTCTCACTCCACCATTAGCAGATGTGTGTGAAATCGGTTTCCTTGGGGCTGACAGTAGGAGGTTTCAGGCCAAACTGGAGAAATGCGGGGACCATCAATGGAGAGCAAAGTTTCCTGCTTTATATTTGTTAGAATAATTTAACAATCTGCGCTAAGACTTAAGTTTAGCATGTACATTTCCACAGAGGAGTGGTAATACGAAACACAGTAACACACAGAGCTAAAACACATGGCAGATGGAAAACTTGAGAAGCTACAGAGCCGTAATGCTTGATTTACGACGACTACATGCAATAAATGAACATGAGTCTTGAAGCTGGAGCTGGTTAGCAAGACAATCTTACAGCCTGCAGATAAAGATTTGGCATTCAGCCCCCAGCCAGGTTGCCAAGTCGAAGGTTTCTGTGCTGTGCAACATTTAACATCAACACTAACATCATTTCCCAGATGCAAACCTGTGCCCCAAACAGAGACATGACCTTCAGTGATGAGGAAGGGTTTATCTGTGGATTTTGGTGTCTCGAACATTTGTTGTTAGTGGAGTTAAACGATTAAATGTCAAGGCAGATGTTTGTTTAGCACCTTGTCCACACTGTTTAATTATCTGACCATCTGAGAATAAAAATATCTGCACTAAAATAAGCTTAATTTTCCCCAGAGGTCAATTCTTGTCTGTCCTTTCTGGATCATATTTGAGCAGTGGAAGGCATGAATGAGAAGGGAAATAAGGGCCTGCAGGCGATGCTTTCACTGTTATTAATATTCAGACGGCATCTTCCATGAATTCACTGGGCCTTGTGGCATGCAACACTGCGTTCTGTGGCTCCGAGCAGACTACAAACACTGACCATGGCTAGTTTACCGCCAACAGTGCATGGTGACATTGCTGATGTTCCACAGGCTGGCGAGGGAACATGCCTCCCATCTTGTTTACAATGAGTCATCCTCTGCAAAGTCCTGTCTTTCTCTGTGGACATGCTCAGTACTTTTCCAGCTCATGAGCACAGCTGGGCCTCTCGCCAGATGTTCTGAATTTAATGAGAGAAATGATCTTGGAGGGATTTTTTTCTTCACTTTTTTTTTTTACGCAACAGAAAATAGGACAGAGAGCTCTCAAAGGAAATTGGTGATTAATGTCAACATTTTTAACACTCCAAACCAGAAATGCAATATTTTATGTGATTATCTTGTATGTGGTAATGTTGTCCAAGCATACTCTATGTCAACAAGTCACGCTTTATGGACCTCTGACAGTTGGGAATTGTCATGAATTGAGTGTGAAGGCGCCCCATCTTTGTTGTTTGTCTTTTGTGCAGTACATGATACTTGCGGAGGTGGTAAACATACACACTTGCTTTACTCAAGTAGAAGTACAGATACTTCTTTTTTTTAAAAAAAGAAAAGAAGCACTGATTCAACTTTCTTACTCACGTAAAAGCACAGGCTCCAAAATGTACTCAAACTGTAAAAATAAAAAGTTGCTCTCTGAAAGATATTTCTACCAACTGTTCTTGACCTTTTCGCCTTGGTTGAGTCTCCCTCTCTGTCTGTTTCATCTTGTTTTGTCTTTTACTTAGTTTTTCATCTTGTTACATCTTTTTCGTTGTTGTCTTTCTTGCCTTTATGTTGTTTTGGCTTTATTACGTGTTTTTACGTGTTTTTGTGACTTCTGTCGTTTTTCTCCTTGTTACGTCTTTTTCATCTTATCATGTCTCTTCGGTCTTTTACATAATTTTGGTTTTGTTACCCCTTTCACATAATTTTTCATCTTGTTATGTCTTTCACATCCTTTTTTGTTGTTACATCTTTTTCATCTATTACGTCATTTTTATCTTGTTCCGTTTTTAATGTCGTTTTTCATCTCGTTACGTCATGTGTGATATGCACTGATGGATACACTAAGGAATCATCTTTTTTATGTGTTATCATCCAATCCATTTAGGTTGAAATTGGGCTTGATGTTGGGAAGGCAGCTTGCAATGATGCAACATAAATATAATTAATATTTCCCCTCAAATGCATTAAAACTCAAGTAACAAGCCTGATTTGAAAATGTACGGTGTAGAAAGTGCAGATATTTGTGTTAAAATTTAGGGAGCAAAAGTAAAAAGTTGTCACAAATGAATATTCATTTAAAGTACAGATACCCGAAAACTCGTAATTAAGACCTATATATTAAAATTGAACCTTGTGTGATGTTATTCTTATCTTGTAGGCCTTAAACAACAACGTGTATAAGAATGTGTCACCCTATGGCTCCCTGAACAACATCGTGGATGGACTCAACTCCCTGACGGACCATTTCTCAGACCTTTCCCTTTCTTCAGAGCCAAGAAAACCCAACAAAAGACCCCCACCCAACTACCTGTGCCACCTGTGCTTCAACAAGGGGCATTACATCAAAGACTGCCCTCAGGTGAGACTCATGACACACACACTGTATATTACATAATCTACGCCTCATATGACACAAAGAGCTTATATTGGTGGGTGTAGATACCTTTTATACCTTCATGTCTTGCATTGCAGTAACTGTGTGACTTTATATTTCTTCTTCACTGTCTTTTAATTTGGTTCATACAAACCAATGATGGCATTAAAAGCTGTGCTTGCTTCAGCCAGTGCCCGTGTCTCTGTCTTTCTCTCCCTCTCTCTTTGGCTCTGGTCTGACCTACTTGTTAAACAGGCTGGCCTCTGTCTTCTGTAGTCATGTGTGTGAGTGTGTGTATATGTGTGCTTGTGTGCATCTTAACTGCCGCAGCATTACACTGCAAGAAACCGACCATCCGTTATGACCGCGATAAATAAATTTGCTGAGTTAGTTCAAGAGTCAAATATTGCAGCAGCCATCTTTTCTGGCATGTAGCTAAAGATATTATATTAATCCAGAAAGTCATAGTGGCATTCCTCTGTCTTCCAGCTTCCCAATGATTCAGTCTGTGGTGATGCAGGGTTTTTTTTGTTGTTGTGAGTCACCATGGTAAATGCTGACTGTGAAATCTAGCATGGAGGTTGTGAGCACGATAATGTGTGATGTATTGACCTTTCCTAAGTCCCACCCCTTTCTTTCCTGTGTGCTCCAGTAACAGTTGAGCAAACTTGGTGCCTTGGTCAACTTTCTCTTTTTCCCATACAAGCGACATATTGGGTCACATCTTTAGCTTGTTAGCTAGCATTTTGCTAACATTAGCTAACTTAAGATGTGAACATATGCCGCTTTTACACGTCCCCCAAGCAATGTCTTTTAACTGTCTTCAGAAGTTGGTATTCTTTTCCTACCACATAGCATATCTAAACACAGGAAACAGGAAAGGAGAAATAGATGTCACTGTCACACCTCTTCTCGTGTACCTCATGGAACCTATCTTTAGAAAAAAAATATGAACTGTAGTCTAAATCGAGAGAGACTAATTATTTTGTGATCCCGTTTGAACTGTGCCATGAATTACACATATGATGTTTGTTTTAGTTTTAGTTTAGTTGTTTTAGTTTTGTGTGAAACCACTTAGTGAACTGCATCTCTCAGAATATACGTCATCAACACCAATGATGATGATGCCCCTTATAACGTTAGCTTACCTGACGTGTTTTATCCAGCTACTCCTGGTGCTTTTATCAGCCGTGATGAGAAAGAACGAGTAAGACCAACTGTCATTGGAGTACAGAGTGAAAAGGGGTCGGACTTAGGAAGGGTCAGTTGGGAATCAGCTGCTGTCATCTCCCGAAATATGAACTCACTTGTAGAATTTTAGGTGTTAAAGGGACAGTTCATCCCAAAATCAAAAATGCAAATCTTCCACCGGCTTGTATTGTATTTGCCAGCTCATGCCAACTCACACCAAAACAATCTAGATGGATAAATAGCACTGCAGGCTGGAGGAAATGGATGTATTTTTGATTCTGGGATGAGCTCTCCCTTTGAACAGTCCCTGTCAGTTCACTTTAAATAGAGTCTAGACAGAAATGTCTTTTTTAAGAATAAGGCCCTGGTTGGTAACCTACCATAATATTATAGGCTGATGCAGGAGTGTTCGCTCAACGTCTACATGCAAATGAGAGAAAAACACATATTGTGTCCATGCACAGTGACTATAGCATAAGTGAAGTGATATTTTGTAGAGTTTGCAAGAGTTGTTGAGGAAGGAATGGGCTATGAAATTGCTGTGGTGGATCTGTCATTGTGGTGTTATGTAGAGCCTTGTAAACTCCGTGACTGGGACTGCGGCCTGGAAGTGATCTGATTTCACTGGGAACACAATGGCACTTTCCCTCAGAATTGAGGAATTTTTACAGAGCGTTGTTTTTTTGTTGGACTCATGGTGCCTAATAATCTCCTTTCTCTCTCTGTGTCTCTCTTTTGCCTCTCCCTTATTTCTTCTCTCCCTGTTCCCTGGGTGAGGTGCAATAGCCTAACCCCAGCCCCAAGTCTCTTTTGCATGGAATGGTAATGAGGAGCAGATGTGAGATTAAAATGCTTTGACTCGCTTTATGACATATGATGACTGGTCTCGGGAGGTCTGTAAAAGACCTGTGTACTGATGAAATATCTCCTGGACAGCTCCAAACTGCACTGTGTGGGAATTAGATCATCTATTGACAACTCCAACGGGAATTTTGAGTCGTAGTATATCATGCAAGTGTAACTTTTGCCTTCATTTTTCTTTAAAGTAATGCTGTAGTTGTTGATGGGATCATTGATCAAATGATACTGATACTCAACATTAGTGCAGGTGTATATAAAGTAATACGTAATCTACTATATTTATTACTGCATTTATAAAACCACATGCTGTGCACATTTAAACTGATCATCTTCATCTTAAACTGAAAAGGTTAAAAGGTTGTTTTTTTAAACAAAACCCCTTTGGCAGTAGTAGCTGTGAAATCAATCAAGCTACACTGTAAAAATGTAACTTAACTAAACTTAACAGTGTTAAACATGAATGGACTGGGCAAGTGGGTCAGAAATATACTTACTGGATGTCACTTTTTACTTGCCCTTGTGCAGTTGTTTTATGTTTTAAGCAGTTATCAAATAGCAACAAAGACTAAAGTTGATTGTTGTGTTTAATCTAGGGCTGCAATGATGGAAATGTCCATCCCAGTTTTTCAAAGTCCAGTTTGATGCCGTTATATGTCTTGTTTTGTCAAACCAAAACCCACAGATATTCAGTTTAACATGATAATAAATGGAGAAAAGCATGAAATTTCTGTATTTTAGGCTGAAAACAGCATTTTCTGCCATTTTACGAGAAAATTACTTGAAGTGTCAAAATAAGCTAATAGTTTAACTATTTTTTTTCTACTT
Organism: Lutjanus campechanus; assembly: GCA_027495735.1. Lineage (NCBI taxonomy): Eukaryota > Metazoa > Chordata > Actinopteri > Lutjaniformes > Lutjanidae > Lutjanus > Lutjanus campechanus. The sequence goes on from JAJHUR010089565.1 coordinate 7,804, forward strand.
GCTAGATTTACTAGCCTGATATGGCATTTTACTTTCCCCGGGGAAGTGGGCAAACCCTTATTGTTGAGTCTTGCTTAAAAAAGATTGTGTCTGGGCAGCCTTAAAATTTTAAGTTACCTGAATTTCTAGTCAAATATATTTAGAATTATCAGACTTACTATTAATATTAATTGCTATTAATTCAGTTGTACTGGGGAAAACATGTTCAATAAGCTTAAAATGGGTCAAGTTGAACCAACAACTGTTCAATCACACTGACAAACATTACGAACAGATTTGATTTCTACAAAACTAATACTAACTAAATATTTACGTTAAGTTGAAGAGTAAAGATTAGTTGATTCCACTGGATTCTGCTTTTTTAAAATTAATTAATTAATTTATTTTTACAGTGTATAGATGTAAGTGTTCAGGCGTGGACCTCAAAATCACACTCAGCCGTCTTCTGGTTTATATTTCAGCTGTTCGTTAAACTGCCAGCAGTAAGTCTCCAAGCGGCCTCCGCACCTACACAGTTCAACACCATCTCAGTTATTTAGGTCTCTCCTGGGCTTTTTCCCCCGTAAATTTACCTTCCATTCGTGCTACATCACTTACGCTATTGCCCAGTCACCTGTCATTGTGTGCTTTGCCAAGGATAGTGGAGCCTGACTTGACCAGCTGAAGGCCCAAATACCAGATGTGACACACATCTTGCAATAGAAACACAAGTTTTTAATGGCAAGATCAATCTACTTATTAGCCAACACATGAGTTGTTCCACATGTTCCAAACAATATTTTCTTGTCTGACATTTCTCTGTTTCGCAGTGATCAACTGTGTGCCCGTAGACTTTCTGGTATCCGCCTGCACTGGAATGCATCTGAGGATGAATGTGTCCTTACTAATAGTTGTCCTGTCCAGAGGTGCTGCCTTGCCAATGAAAACAGAGGCTCTTGCTTCAGAGCAGTGATAAGTGTTGTCGACCTGGTCCAGCATGGAGAAACACAGTCTGATGACATGAACAGTGTTTCTTCTCTGCTTCACCTCAGCTTGTTTTGTTTTGTTCTGTTATTTCATCATTGAGATTAAATAAGGGTTTATTTATTTACATTTATGATTATTTTGAGTTAAAGGATAAGGCTGTTGGTATTCTATATTTTCTTGCTCATGAAAACACCAAAATGAGTCAATTAATCAGTTAGTTGATTTAATTGGCATCTATTTTCTATTTTCTCTTTCTAAATGAATTGCCACTGTCATTGAGTTAAGCAAAAAATGCCAAAGATACACTGGCCACAACTTCTGTTCTGGTTCAAAATGTGAACACTTGCTGGTTTTATTAGTCTTATATAATTAGAAACTGAATATCTTTGGGGTTGGACTTCTGATGGGACGGAACAATTTGAAGATGTCACCTTGGACCCATGGAAACTGTTATGGACATTTTAAACTATTTTCTCATATTTTTTAAAAATAAAATCAAGTCATGATACCATAATTTAAAACTCTGATACAGTATCAGAATACTTAAATACAAAAAAAGAATACTTAATACCTCTTTTGATACCACGGCAAAAAGAAAAACAAAAAAGTTGGGCACACAAAACAGTACTGGTACAGAAAAAGTCACTGAACACTGTCTGGTTTTGCTGCAAGCCAAATTTTAGGCAGGACAATAAAGACTGAGCTGAACTTTGGTCTTGAATGAGCAGTTTTTTATAGCTTTGATACTACTGAATGTTACCATTATGTCATTCTAAACGTGATATGGAAAATTTTGATAACAACTTTTGACAACCGTATTAACTGGTGCTCTAATTGATGCTAACAAATAATGTCTGACTGTGTATCCACAGCCTTATATAACTTTTGTCTCTGTGCTGCAGACGTTGACTGTTGTCCAATAACTTAAAATTACACATTAATGAGAAACACTGTTGCACTGGATGACATCTTCCCTCATTCTGATGAACATGGGCGCTGTGGTTTTACTTATTTTGAATCAATCCCAAACAGCCGTGCTGCTGTAAATACTCATTAGAGCACCAAATCTGTGTTAATCCACAGCTGCAAATACTCCCCCACAAATTCATAAATTACACCTGTTTGAGTTATATTTGTGCCCAGCTGTTTCGGGAAATAACTTAATTTTTTTGCTTTGTGTTGGACATGAAATAGTAGAGTAAACACTAGAGCTGCCGAGTGTCAAAGATTTTCCTTGTCGTATAGTAGTCGTTAGTTCAAGCCAGTAGTCAACTTATTGCACATTTATTATAATAATTTAATTATTTAAATATATTTGGGGCACAAAGTGAGCGCTCTGTTAAATACTAACGGCTAAAACAGTAGCCTAATGATTCTGAATGTGTCAGTACAACCAGCAGGAGACTGAACATTTTGTTAATTAATTTCAACACAGTATAACCTCACACAACTCTTGTTACTGAAAACACTTGTGTAAATAACTTCACAAAAACAAAGACAGAGTTTTGGTCAGAGTCATTGTATGTCACTGCTGTATGGTATTCTTGGTTATCAAAATGGTCTCCATTGGCCTTGTAGGCTGTATCCCAGTCTAATAGGCCTGCTAACTGAGCTAACTGAGCTAACTAGCCACCTAGCTAATGGCAGCTACAGTACAGTTAGCAGCAGTGCACTGGTGACTTCATTGTTACAAGAGAAAAGGTCAGTGTTGCAACAATCCCCCAGACCTGAAGGTGAAGCACAACTGAATGGAATTTGAGGTGTTTTCTTTTTTCTGTCACTAATGAATAAATTAAAAGATGTAGTTGAGCAGACTCTTGACAACAACTGATGTTTTAGCTGACACAGGTGTTACCAATGATACTAATTAAACGTATATAAGTTCTGACATTAGGGGTCTCTGTCACAACAAAACAATGACAAAATAACAGCTGATGAAAATCTATCTGACATGACAGGCAGAAATCATGTTCATGGAGGAGGTGATATTTAAGTTTTATTCATGATACGTTTAGCCATGTTTGCCGACTTCGTTCCTCACTCTCTGACTTGTTGCTACAGCTGCTCTGGAAGTTATAGCAACTAGCAACTAGATAGCAACAGTCAAACATATATAATGTATAGTGTTTTAGATATTTTAATGTAGAAATGTTACATATTACAGCTTTAAGGCTCTGTTCTGCTCAGGTCAAACAGAGTCAGGGTGCTGTTATTTTGCATGTTGGCTCACTTTAAAGGTTCTGCTCCACTTAATTGAACAGGACCTTCATTAGTATCATTGTTAACACCTGTGTTTATCCTACTCTTTGATATCAATGTGGCTGCTGTGAAAAAGATCTAAGGGTTTGGTCCAATTTCACAGACAAGGTAGAGAAGTCAGCAAATATTGAGGGACGGACTAATGCATTTTCGGTTTTGGTCTTTTCATGAGATTTGTTGACAAAAACTATAACGAACTATAAACTATAAATATCAGCCTAATTTCCGTGCAAGTACACATGCTTTTACTTTTTTACTTCTTCTTAACCATTCATCATGCACCAGTGCTTTGCACAAAAGTGCCGTCATTTAAGGCTTGAAAATAACCGTCATTCTTATTTTGCATAATTACTGTTGATTCAATCAGGCTATATTTTACAGTATACATGTGAATTGATATCTTATCAAATTGAATTGAGATTTCATTATCAAAAGATTTTTTAAAAATCACCTTACTTCTGTCAAAGTTGACTTTTTTGCAGATGAGGATGGAGTATTTAGACAGTCACTGTAGTTGATGGTTTTCATACCACTTCCATTGCTTGGTTCGTAGAGAATAAGAGCTAGGCAATTAAATATTTGAGGTTACAGAAGTGTTTATGCATTACTTGTAATTTAAGACCATTTTTTTTGTTATAACATGTTAATATTGGAAACATACAGCAGAGTCTTGCGGCTCTGCTGAGAGAATTATTTTTCAGGGAACTCTTGGTCGTTGAGTGAAAGCCACAGGCCTGGCAGCAGCTGCCCACTGCTCCCTGTCATGGGGACAGAGGTGTTATGTAAACTGGCTTTTATTCGGAAAATGAGGTCGCTCCCCCAGTTATGAGCAGAATGCCCCTCACTGCCACGCTTTGGCCCCTGTCCAAGATGTCTTCCACTTGCACTCATGATTTTGTTCTGTTCAGTGGACGACTAATCCTCTCAACAGTTGGCCCCCTACTTATGATTTGAGTGATCAAAATAATGCATTGAATGATATCTTCTTGCTATGTCTCCCTGTAGAAAGATTAACTCATGGAAAATGTCTTTGCAGGAATGCAGGTTTGTGGGTATGTGGGGGTGGCTGCTTGTGTGTGTTTTATGTGTGTCTCTGAGCTACAGTGGACTCCTGAGTTACAGCGCCCAGTTCCCCCTGGTTCAGTTTGTCAGTTTCCTGGGCATGTTTTTTTTTTTTTTTAATTCTTCTGAAAAAATTCTGATATTTTGCAACTGGTAGAATATTTATTTTTATAAAAGGTTAAAAGCCAAAAAATTACTGACACAACATTCATCTCTACTTCTGCTTTCACCCTTTTGCCTATTTTTGAAGTGCAACAAACAAAGTTTAAGTTCAACACTCCATCAGCTAATCTGCTTCATCAGGACAACTGCACTACTGTCATTCCTGAGACTGCCAATATAACATCAAGACAGGGCCGTGTCCCTGAAAGATCAGGTTTTCACGTAATGAGAGAAATATGAAAATAATCCACTTTAACATTAATTTAATAAGGTATCGCTCAGGTTCAGCCAAGGTCACAAAATAATCATTTGACATGTCTATAAAACAAAGGTCTGTTTAACTCGACATATACAAGCTTGTCTGATGTAATTTAGTTTGATTCAAATGTTGCTAAATCCTGGTTGGAGCAAAATAGGCGAGCAACAACAGTTTTTCCCAAGTCAGTCCCTTTAGCCACTTCAAAGCAGTGTGAAAATCAAAGACAAAACATCAAAAATCCTAAATTTTCATGTGAAATAACCAAAGCTGTTCAAACTTTATCAGAAAATGTTGCATTCGTGTAGGAGCTTAGTGTTCATAGTAAGAAGCTGATGGAGAAAATAAGTTTTTGGAAAATATTTGCTTTCTTGCCATGAGTTTAAAGGAGCAACATGTAAAATTTAAATTTAAATTTAAAACATTCATGAAATAAACTGACCTGAATGTAAAGAAGTAACAGTAATGACATTATATCACAGATGTCTATGTGTTGTGTTTCAGAGATATCTACTGTATTGAACTTAGCATGCTAACCAGCTAGCCTCAGCCCATCTTGTCTAGTAATACGGCTTTGTGCCTCAAGCCGGTAGTCCGATTCCCTCATAGTTTCAGCTGGGAGTTGTATGTGAGTGGTGAGGTTGCTACTTTGACAAACTCACAGAGCTTTTATAGTCTAATAGATAAACAAAATAAACTCGCAAAATGTCAAGAAATAAAATATTTTTACATCTATTGTCTGTAATAAAATGTACACCTTATGACTTCAGGTTTCTCTCTTTTACCGAACTAAGGTGAATTTGTTGGTAAAACACACATCAAACTTGACAAAACAAAACAGAACTCATCAAGAATGTCTAGGTTTGTGTTTCCACTGTTCAACAATCACCAATTGTGGTTTGCAGGTCTGGGCAGACACAAATCGTAATAGGGTCTCTAGCTGCATGACTAACTGAGCTAACAGCAGCTAGCAGGCTAGCTAGGCAGTTACAGCAGAGAGTATAGTGAGCAGCAGGTAATGGTTACAATGGTGATATGCTGCCCCTTATGTGTTTGGAGTTAGCTTCATCACGTGGCCACATTTTACACGTTGCTCCTTCAAACAAACAAGATATGAAGTGTTAATTAGTGAGCTTTATTGGACAGAGGCTGGTTAGCTGTTTCCCATTGTTTCCAGTCTTTGTGCCAAGCTCAGCAGACCAGCTGCAGCATGTAGCCTCATATTTAATGGACAGACATTAGAACAGCATCAATCCTCTTGTCTAAGTCTCAGCTATAAATTTACGAAACATATTTTCCAAAATGTTGAACTTTTACCACTTTAGCAAGGGAAAAAAAAAAACTATGTAGATGTCATATTTTTCATTGTGTGGAGTTCATAAATACAGCTGAAAAAGCTGGTGATGACGTACAGATTTGTCTTTTTTGGCCAGTTGCGAGACAAATTAAATAAATTACACATTAAGCAATTGACTACACTGGAATGTATCCATCCGTAAATAAAGATCAGGACAGATAGAAAAGAAGCATCACAGATGTACTGTGCTGATCCAAAACACATGCAGCTCATTGATACACATACAGAGCGTCCTTTATTGCACCAGGATAATGTTCCTTTTGTTCAAATAGTTATGTGTCTGCTGCATGGGTATATATAGCATCAATTTCTAACTGTATTTTTTTATTTATCTCTAGGGATATCGGTCACAGCACAATGTTTACAGTTAGCTGACATGGACCTCAATGGGTCCCATATGAGACACATGCTGATAAGTTACTGAATAAGGATGAACTTAAAAACGATCTCCTGTTTCCCTTTAATGAGCACAAGTGCTGACATTTCCTCTCATTTCAGTCTCTGTGAGTGATTTGGTCATGACTGTATCTCCCCCAGCACGTATCCGATCTGTATCTGACCATATGCCAATTACTGTGATGGACCTCACACGTCACACGATGGTTATTTCAGCAGCAGTCTGTCCTTTGTGACAAATGGTCCCCATAATCTCCCATAACAGCGTCAACACGGAGACCTGAGGCGAGCTGTGAAGTGAGATCCTCTTCACACCAGGGGCGAATCACACTTTGAGTAATGTGTGACTCGCCAAAATGTGTGCTTTTCCTTTGGTTGTGGTGATAAACTTAATGACTTGTCATTACTGCAGCCCACATGTCTACCATAACAAACATCGGCGGTTGTTGTTTTTACAGAACGTATTTGGTTAAATCTTCCAGTGTTTGCCTCTGAGAGAGCAGTGATCCTTTTCCGAAGTGGTTGGCAGTCGTGCTGGGATAATTGTGCAACCACTTTGTTTTAATGTTTTAGTTTGTTGTTGTACTAGGCGATGGGGGGATACTGTGTCAAATACACATTGCAAGTTTATCATTTACCAGTGTTATATCACTGCACAGCGCCGTCTGTGTGGAAAACAAGTATTTTAGCCCTCTGTGGGCACGCCCAACTTCCTGCTGTGTGGTACTCTAATATTAAAGTCTTAATTGAACCAGGTCGAGGCCTGTTTTCAGCAAACACTGTCTCTACCTTTTCTCTGTCAAATTTATTCAGAGCAGGATTTTAGGGATTGTGGATTAGAAATAGAAAAGAAAACAATATTTTTGTCTTTTTAGGGCACAGATGGACTTTGGAGAAAAAGCTTCTTTGTAATTGAACATAAACAAATCTATTAAAAGGAAATTATACCAGTAGCACAATTGTCTATTTTTCCTTAATATATTATTTTAAATCATGTTTATTATTAAATTTTGGAGCATGTTACAGACAGCACAGATATAAACTGCAAATAAGAAGTCTGACAGTTTCCTGATGTGTTAAACTGTTTAATCCCTGAACAAACAAACAACATGTCCCAGGAGATACAAAATACACTTCCTTGAATGACAAGGGAGAGGAAGCAAACAAACAAGGGGGATAAAGAGAGACACTGATCAATCTATCAAAGTTGGAGAGTTAATATCAGTGAGAAAGGGGTCCCAGGTTTTGTGATTGTCTGACTGTGTATTTGATGAAGAAACGACATATCTTTTAAACAAGCCGTTGTGATGGGGCGGGGGTTAGGACTAGGCTTGCAACTAATGGTTATTTTTATTGTTGATTAGTCTGTCAGTTATTTTCTTGATTAATCAATTCATTGTTTGGTCTATAAAATGTCAGAAAATGTTGATTAGCGTTTCCCAAACCCCAAGACGATGTCCTTAAATGTATTGTTTTGTCCACAGTCTAAAGAAATTTAGTTTACTGTTTACTGATTTTACAGATTTAAGAATCTGGAATGAGAAAATTTTGGCAGTTTTTCTCTTAAAAATTACTGAAACAGTAATTAATTAATAATTAATTTATCATCAAAATACTTGGTGATTAATGTAATACTTGACAACAACATATGGTGTTCGACCATGAGGGTAATGAATGTGACTGTGAACGTAGTATTTAGTAAACTTGCCTTCAACAGGAAACACACCAAAGACAGCACTTAAGGGGCACAGTGTTTTATTATTATTGTTATTATTAGTACTGAATTTTAAAATATTGAATTTTAAAATTCTAAAATAATTACGTACATAGTCTCATACTTTTTCCTTTTTTCCATTTTCCAATCTATTTTGCTCAGAATCAAATGTTGAAACTCTTTATATGAGGATATTCTGAAGCGGAAATTTTGGAAATTCACTTCTGGAACTGGATCTGTTAAAAAAAGTGGGTGGTCACTGTTGAGCTCTAGTTTGGAAATGGTGTCTTAAAAAGATGTCCAAAAACATTCCTTAATTTATTTCAGCAGTTAACAAGTATGCTGGGAATGGATGTTTTCTTAATCGTATAAATTCCCTGGTGAATATTTGTAAAAGGAGGGTAGGCAAACCAGTCACATCTGGATGGTAGGGTGTTCCCATGGTGTTACACTGTTGGCTTTTCAGCTGTAACAGTTAATCAGAAACAGTTTAAGTGCCTTGTTTGTGGGAAACTGAGGAAAAAGCTGTCTCATTCACTTCACCCAGGTTGTTTTAAACCAACACTTTGGTTCGTAACCTAGCCTGTAGCTTCCTGTAAAATCCACATTTTCCATTTGACAAAAAGATTCCTGCATCTGAAGTCCAATTTAATATGCCTGTGTGCAGTTTCTATCCCATATTCAGCCTCTGGCAAAACAATTGTCAACTCTTGTATTGGAAACATACTGTTAAACTGTCTAAAATAGCTTGCTGGGCCTCTTTGATAGTTCATTCAGTGCTGATTATTCAATAGTTCAATAGATTATGTGGGCTTAATGTAGCTGGAGACGTCTGCCGTCCCCTGGAGACTAATGTTCCTGAGAGGAGAAAGAACATAGATCCTACATCTGTCCTTTAGCTTTTCTAATCTCTTATTTAACTAACCTCCTGCCTTCACTGAAAGATATCTGTAGGGAAATCATGTATTTACATTTTCCTCTGCCTCCACCAGCTGTTTTCTGTCTTCTTTGTCTCATTCCCTCTCTCTCGATGCATCCAGCAGTTTGTTAACCCTGTCGATAAACAGTCTTTCAACACCACAGTCACACTTCAACATTTGTCATGAGAGAATGCTTCACATTTTAGCCCCATGATCTCTGCACCCTGGGGCCAATTCTGACATGGCCGCAGTCATTCGCTGTGGCAGGCACGCAGTTTGGATGTGTCACCGTCCTTGCATGGAGCACCGTTGAGTTTATCTCTGTCAGACTATAGTTCGAAGGCCCAAGAAGGACACAAGAGCTGAGAGACAGCAAGAGGGGAGTGAGGGCACTTCCCCTGAAAGGAAATCAAAGTTAAAAGAATGATAAAAGTGCGGTTTCCTGCCAGCTGGTTTGTGTTCTGTACAGAAATCCCATTCTTCCTCTCAGATTTTGCTGAGACAACAATAGCACCACTTCCTGTTTTGGTAACCGTGACACCTCTAACCCCATCTCTGGGAGGCGCTGCACATTTACAGCACATTTACCATAATCAGGTATACTTAGAGCCGCTCTCGGATTAAATGTTTATATATGGTGAAATGAGTATGGACATAAAAGAAAGCTGCATGAAGACACAATATACCATCTGTCAGTTTTTCTCAAAACAGAAGATACAATTGAGCTTCTTTTAGGTGAAGCACTTAGTCCTTAAATGGATTTTGCACCTCCGATCATCTGATTAGTCTTTCTTTTTATATTCAGTCCAAGGGCATATTGTTTTGCTAGATCATTCTATTAATTTATTTTGGAGAGTTTCTTATATAATCCGACATTATGAATCTTTTTCCTGTCACACTGCTGAGCCAGCGCTGCAGAATGAAGGCTGGAGTTAATAAAGGAAAATAAACAATAATGTGTTTGGGGCAGTTGCTCGTCACATTGCTTTACGTAAGCATGAGAGAAACCAGGTCACTGCTCATTTTAGAATCTAGTAGGGCTCCACAATATGGTAAATAAATCATACTGCAAGGATACTGACAGATGTTGTGATTGCAACATGATTCACAATTAGTGGGAATGATCATCTTTGTGTCATAATTTTCAGTTTCTCTGAAAATACTATTAAAATCATGATGATGTGACAATTGTTGGAGTCTGTGCCAAACAAACATGTTTTCTTACATCTGGAAAACAAGATTTGTTGGCCAGGGCATCTCTGCAGCACAACAACATTTCATTATAATGCTGTTTTGTCACACATTACTTTATCAAAAAAAAGTGCAGCTTCTGCAATTTGGATATTGCACTTGGCCATATTGTGATTTTGATAAAACTTCCTCTTATGGCTGTGAACTCCAGTAACAGTTGATCAGGCTTGGTACCTGACAGAACATCTGTCAACTTTCTAATTTCATCTAATCTATTGTTAGCTAGCAAGTTAGCAAGTGTTTCGCTCTGTCGCAAAACACCTGCAAACGTGCTAATTTGCTGTAAACAAGGTTGAGTCAGGTTACTTTGAAATATAATGAGTTACTGAGTACAAATTACATGGCAATTTTTGTAATTAGTAATGTAATCCATTGGGTTACAAAAAGTATGATCTAATCTGACTACTTGTGGGTTATTTCAAAATCAAACATTAAAAATATTGCACCTTCTTCTAAAAAAGTGAATGCAGCCACAAAAAAATCCATAAATTCCATAAATATTATTTTTTCTTTTTAAAATATGCAAACATGCAAAAAAAAGTGCTTTTTAGTAAATAGTGCATTGGTTATCACCAAAAAGTTTTATTATTTTTAAATTTCCATATATTAAAGATGTAATCAAAAAATCTGTTACAATGCAAGTATAATCTAATCACACATTTTAATTGGTAATTTGGTCTGATTTTTTTGTAATCTGATAACGTAATCCCAATTACATGTAATCCATAACTACCCAACCCTGCCTGTAGAGTGATGATGTAGTGTAGTCGGTAGTTACATCTGGTAGCTAATGTTAGTAAAACGCTAGCTAATTAACTACCTAATCTACATCAATCTTTAACTAGCTTTTTTTTGGGCTAACATTAGTTTGCTTTTATAGGTCCATCTTCAAAATTTCTTTTCAACATAGACGAGCCTGGCACATAACATATCTAAATACAGAAATCGGGAAAGAAGAAGGTTGACTGAGGTTTCAAAACACGTTCTTCCTGCTTTATTTTAGTACGTTAGCACAACCCCCTTTAAAAATGTTACCGTTATACTGAATACCACCCCACTTTTGCAGCCAGAACATCTGCAGTGTGTCAAGATATTAGAGAATCGAACATACTAAACTATGATGGCAACTACTCCAGCAGCTACTTGTACAGTTACAGCTTGTGTTTTTAACACAGCTACAGTGTTATGGGGGTCAGCAGCCGTACACTGAGGCATCAGGAACTAGGACAGGATGGTTCGCCTTTCACTGAGGGAGGAGAGAGGGATCAGGGGGTTAGAGGTCAAATTTTCACTACAGCATGATGTCCTGTTAGCACACCAGGGCCAGAGGTTTGTTACCTCTGACTGAATGCTAATGTTCTCTAAACGAAACCTCCTCCGGTGAATAATCACATACGTAAGTACTGTCAACTCCATATATGCTCTATATGTCCGTAATATACAGTGTACAATAAACAGTGTATTTGGAATATATTGATTTTAGAGAATGTTCCCTTTCACAAACTACTATTCAGTATAATTCCTGCAGTGTTTTTGATTGTTGCAACTAGAGATGCAACGACTAGCTGATAAATCATTTAGTTGTTTGACAGAAAATTAATTACCCGCTTTTCTGATGATTGAATTAATTGTTTCAGTCACTTTTAAAGTAGAGCTAGACAACATATGGGGCTGAATGTTTTTGAAACAATATCTAATTGCGATTCTTTTGACTGATATTGTAATTGTCATTTGTCAACGATTTGTAATCATTTGTACATCATTATTCTCATTTTCATTGAAAACATGTTAAACTGATTATGTTGTGATTTTTGCAGGGATCAGTACAAAACAAAGATGTTGTTATTATGATATGTCATAATAGTTGTCTGTTCTTACGTTTAGAGGCTGCTTTACAGTGATGTAATTTTTCTGAACTTACCAAGTGTCTTCTTGTTACTCTAGATCTGACGTTTTCATTTGCTGCTATGTTTCATCACTTCAGTGGCGCAGAGGATTCAGTTGATGTTTAAGTCACATGTTTCAAGTCTGTTTCCACTGCACTTTCTACTGATGGGTTGATGTTGATTATTTACAATATGGTATTTGGTCAAAAAGTATTGTGATGTTTGCTTTTGTCTATATTGTTCAGTCCTATTTTCAAGAAAAAATGGCAAACTTTTGATTGTTCCCACCTCTCAAATATGAGAATTTACTGCATTTCCTCTTCTTCTTCTTCCTACAACATAGTAAATTGTGTATCTTTGGGTTTTGAACTGTTTGAAATAAGACCAAACAATTGTCCAGATTATTAAGAAAATAATCAGCAGATTAATCCATAATGATGATTATTTTCATCTGAAGATGCAGGAGTTTGAGACCCCTTTGGATCTTGTTTTTTTTTTCCCTCATGCTGTTGTATAAAACTTAAGGCAGAAAGGAGAAAGTCTGCACACTGTTAGGTTCCAAATAAATAGTTTAATTCTTCTTTAAAGGCTTTCGATCTACAAGATCTTCCTCGGGCAGGTTGTATAAACCTTAACCAAACATCTTTTACAGCTGACAAACGCAGCTAATTGGAATTTAATTGGATTGTGCCACTTTACGGACTTACAGACTTCACAGACACTTTACAGGAAGTGTTTACATGACTTTCTACACTCTGACGGTTACCATAACCCTGTCTCCCTCCACTTTAACTCATTAGGAAAAAGAAAGGTACGAGGGCAAAAATGAGTTCCACACACCAAACCACCACCAGACTCACATCCACATCAGAACAGCAAGTTTCGTGCTTATCTCCACTGGTCGATCGGTATGTGGTCGAACTAATTGCTCCTCGCAGCAGCACCGATTCTTGTCACATGTGAACAACAGAGATTCTTCCGTGATATGAGACAGACGGACAGGGAGGACGGACAACTAGACGGACAGGCAGGGACACTGTGAGGCTGCGAGCGCTGGCACACAGGATTGGATTTGGTGTCAAGAGATCAGGGACTGACACTGCTGGCTTTGTGTGGTGCTTGAATGGGCACCTTAGGGAGAGACTGCGGTTCTGAATGGGCACCATTGGGGAAAGCCCAAGTGGTGGGAATGGAGGCTGGTAATTAAGGCAGTCATTGTATGTCTGTAGGATCTGTTAGACAGAGAGGTCAGGAAGGCAGGCCTGTATTGTTCCCCCAGCAGGGCCCTCTGTGCATCACAGTGGTGCGTCAGACTCAAGTATGTTTGGACAGAGCCTTGGATCTTACAGAGAAGAGAATTATAACAACAAACCACACAGGCGCTCCTATAGAGTCTGCTTGTCTGTATGTCAACATATAGACTATAGGGGCCACCTCTGAGGTTTTAATTTTGCAACTGTGTTTTTTTTCTGTCTCTCTTTATGTTTAAGTGTCTTGAAGTCCCCCTTTGGCAGACAACCCATGAATCAGGACTGTGTTAACCATAGATTAAAACACAGATGTGGTCAATACGCAACATTGCAGGGGTGTGTGTATACTTAGCCTAACAGTGCGTTTCAGCAGTAGTGATGTGCTGAGTTTTATTTTTTTTTTATTTTGCACTGGTTAAAATCAATCAAAGGAGATAAAAATAACCACGAAAAGTAATAAACAGAGAGCGGAAAACATCCCACAAAGGGCTCATTCATTATCTCTATTAAATAATATGAAATCAGGCCAAGACTACTTGTGCCTTTGGTAAATACAAAATTATAAGAGCATCACACCCAAAATGTAGGGCACCAAGGCCAAATTACAATTAGCCACACACATATTAGGCTGTAAATTATTAATCAAACCAGTAAATAACCACAAAGTCAGACAACCTTATCGTACTTTAGCATCAGTATTATTACATTATTATTATAATGTAGTTGTATTATTACAGTATTAGCAGTTTGTATTGCACTGAACAGTTTGTATTAAACTGAAGCTCCCTGCGCTCTTGAGGGAAAATAATATTATGCCAGACTCCCCCTTAGAAATATGACACAAAAACAATGACACATGACTATAGAAGGTCAAGATAAAAGGCATCATATGGCGAGAGTCTCATAATCCAAAAATGAGAAAAACACTGCCCTTGTGACATTATACATATATATACACTGAAACTGCAGTGAAAACTGTCATGTTGCTGGTATGATGTAGATGACTATCAACAGATCATTTTCACTGTCTATGTTTGCTTATTTTTAAAGGAGGAAATTAGCCACTTCTGTGGTTTAATTTCCCCGTGAAACACCAACAATGTCAAAGATAGATGTACATGGGGCGGACGTTTAGCTCAGTGGGTAGAGCGTCCGACCCATGTATTGAGGCTGTGGTCCTCTGCAGCGGCCGCTGGTTCGACTCCCGCCCTCGGCCCTTTGCTGTGTGTCATCCCCTCTCTCTCTGCCCCCTTTCCTGTCTACTCTTCAGCTGTCACTATGAATAAAGGCACAAAAGGCCAAAAAAATAACTTCAAAAAAATAACTAAAAAAAAAAAAAAAAGATAGATGTACATCATGTACTAAATAAAGCAGAGATTATAAAACAGTGGTTCAGTCTTTTGAAACATGTTCTGTCTAACATGTTTTTAATCAAATGAAAAAATAAACTCAGTATACCAATATGCTATTAAAAATTTAACTTTGCATGTAAGATTGTTGGGGAAGATGAAGATTAGGTGACTGTCTGGTTGAATGAATTTGAAAATAAAATATGAAATGATCAGGATTGGCCTTCTTGTATGTTATTAGTTAAAAACCCTAGTCAAGTCTAGGGTTTTTAATTTTCCAATATTAGCCCTAACCTGGAGCATGTAGAGGAAGGAAAACTGGAAACAGGGAGGAGGTGGGTTAGCTTACTGAGTAACAGGCTAGCAGTTAGCGGGTCTCTCCATCCAGCGTCCATTTCTGCTCCCATGAGCAGCAGCTCCATCTTGTTTCTTTGGTTCAGTTTAGGTCGCTGTTGGATCGATCCTTAAATTACAAAGCTGGTTCTCATACAAAAGTCTTTGAACTGGAAGGTGCTGAAGCTGTAGGGTGTACTCACTGGATTTTTCTAAAAGCTGGCATCTCAGTAACACTCATTCAACTGCAGCGTGCTCCCCCACCTGAGCCTCGTCACAAATTAACTACTCCAGTGGACATGTGTCCACCTCACAGTGATGTGATGTTAACCACACAGTGCAACCACACCTTATTATTATTACTCAATGAAAAGAAAAAGAGGAACTATAACCCCCAGAATGAATTAATTTACCGCTTACCACCTCTTCCACAGGATTCTAGCACTAATGTTGTAGACTTTTCAGAGACTCTAGTACTGATAGGGCTGTTGCAGTAACAGAAATTCCCCTGGGGTTTTTAGTTGGCTCCACAGCTGGTATGTGGTATTAGCGCCATTCTTTTGTTTGTTTTTGCAAATAACTTAAATCCTGATAAATTATTGACAAATGAAGTAATTTATCGCTAAGTGTAATGTTATCTGTGGATCTTGTCACACTACCACTGACTAACATCCAGTATGCTACTCTTGTTTTTATTTGCTTCAAATGAGGCTTTTAATTCATGAAGTTCCTCTTGGCTGTCCGTCAATATTACAACATTAGTTCAACTTCGCAACAGCTTGCGAGAGTAGCAAGTAGCCACATTAACCGTGCAACATGGTTACGCTGATCACTGAGCCTGCCCTTGTATCTTTTTTGTTGAATTTTTTTGAAGCATGATTCTTTCATTTCACACATTGAACAAATTAATTGTTGTGGTTGTTTGCCATCTCCTGCAGTTGGCTTGTCAGTGGTGCTGTATTTCAAAACTATGGTTGTTGCGACAGTCCTAAGTACTACTAAAAGTTACATAAATGCTACAGTTAAAGAATAATAAAGGATATGAACTCAGGCTTATTTGTTTAATTATATTAGCATAAGAAATAAAATAAGGGCCACCATATTGAGATTTGTTTGTGCTTAGTGTAGTTCATAAGGTGTGAAGATCATCGCTGCTCCATAATCACATACTATGCACCACATACCCAAAATATGTATCTTTCATCATACTTTTGTGTAAATAAACATTACCTTTTCAGACGCACTGCTCAGCATGTATCGCTTCCTGACAGCCTCCTTGCCAGTAGGAGACTTGTAACCATGGTAACCTGTGCCCGTGATGAGCTGTTTTAAAAATTGTATTACCCCGAGCAAAATGAAACCTCACTTACATATAAACTGAAGCATTATTGACGTTTCGACAGAGCTGCCTTGGTCACTATCCACTTCTTCACTGCATTGTGCAATATGTATGCCGGTGTAATGACCAATGTTTGCATACTGTAATAACTTTACAGTAATATTATACTATTATACTGATTGAGCGGACTAAATAGTATGTCATTATAGAATTTCGGACGCAGCCTATGTTTGTCCAGAAAATAACATACTTTCTTAAATATACTATTAGATTTACTTACTTTTTAATGTCACAGACTTGTGTTCTCTCTAAGTGAAGTCTAATTGTAGGTCTTTTGTAGGTCACTCATTCAGTGCCTGGGTAACTGTCATGTGAAAATAGATTTCAGTGACTGCCCCTTTACTTACTGTAACAAATAACCTGCATTTCACTTACAGAAGAAGCTTTTTCTGTTCCTCCTCTCTCTCTTTCTGTGTGCGCTGCCTTGTAGTGTGTCGGGAAGTTTCTGGCAAGGATGAGGGCTGGGGGGAGGTGCACCATGGGAATGTTTTTACTGGGTGACCCCTGATCTTCCTTCCAGTCGCAGCAGAGGCTCTGAAGGCCCTGCGCCTGTCTCTGCTGCTCCAACACTCAATCATGTCAGGTCACCAAAGAGACAGAGACACAGACTGAGAGTGACTGTCCTGTAGAGAGATAAGGTTTATCAGGGATGCTGGAGACATGCTGTATCACACAGACACCCGTCCTCACTGTGAGAAACAGATGACACTACCTGTCAACATATTTTATTTTTGAGGAGTTAAACAGAGAAAGAGCCTTTATAGCGAGAGCATTGAGAAACCATATAGGGCCATAGGTCCAATATAGCATTGACACAGAGAGACACTGAGATTAGTAACACACATGTAGAGTATATCCGGCAGAGTTACAGAAATACACATAACACACACTCATAAAGACATCAAACCACATACACACAACTACATACATTGCATGCAAACATATACAGCAGTAGTATGATCTTCCTGTGGCAGATGATAAGATGTTTTGTGCACCTCTGTACGCTCCAGTCTGCCACTCAACCTGCTCTTGTCATTCACTTTCCTGGTAACCCAATGCTGCTGTGCAGCTGCACAGCTCGTTGGGCTTAGTGGGACTGGGGCTAAGTCCAAGGCTAGGGAGAGGGCAGGGGGGAAATTCACACCCACGGCCCCACTTAGTATTAGCCCTTAACGCCCTGTAAATATGGTAAATGTAGGAGTATGGTAGACTTATCTTATGACTGTGAAAAAGAGCCAGCTTCCACGTTGAGGTGGTGCGTTGACGGAGCTGAGCTTCTGGGTTCAACCAGGACAGGAAGAAGTCCAGGCCCAGTTGGCCCGCACTTGTGTTTTCTATGAATGAAGCATGAAGAGCGAGAAAGGATTCTGTCAAAAACATCAGCTTTAAAACAAGAGAGTGTTACTGGTATGAAGCAAAACACCCACATGCTCGACTCTCAAGGGTATCCATCAGTCATCCAAGAACATGACACTGAGATCCGTGGCTGATTAGGAAAGCTGGGTTGTGGAAATCTAGGAATCTGGGAATAGGGTTTTGGCAAAGAGCGCGCTGGCATGGTGATATGCCTCTGCAGCTGTCTGGACACAGATGACGTGGGTCTGTTACTGAGGAGAAAAACATAGACATGCACATATGCACATGTGCATGTATGGACTGCATGCATTGAAAAGACTGAATAACTGATTAGTTGTTAACTATTAAAGAACAAATCTGTAATATATTTACTGTAATAAATCAGAAAAAGAACATGGTATGCTATCAAAATTTAAGGAAATACACAAAGTTGAAATGCTTGCTACTCTTACAAACAGCTGATCAACTTACAGTGAAGGACTCCTCGTTAATTGTTATTGTCAAATTACAATGTTGCGCTTGTCTTGCACTCCTCCTGCCTGAGCTTCCTCCAATCTGGGATATATGTCTATGGCTCCAACTTGCTATTTGGACTGCAGTACTCATTTTGGGATGCACAATTGTTACATTTGCTCCATTAAATTAATCACCAACTATTTTGATTATTGATAAATCATTTTTTAAGAAAGATGAAAATGATCAATGGGGTGGTCAACGATGAAAATAATCATTAAATGCAGCCCTAAGGTAATCCACCTCTGCGTATAAACAGTTTTTGATTGGAGATAATCAAGTTGTCATATTCAATCAATGATCAAACTAGGATCACTATAGATTGCAGTCAATCACATTGCCCAACACTCTTTCTTTCTTTGTAGGTCCAACTTCCAAAAATTTTTATAAAAGTTAAAATATTCTGTTACTCCTTTTACTTAGACCCCCTAAAACCCACTCAAGGACCCCTGTCGGTTCCCAGACCCCAGTTTTAAAACCACTGTGCAGGAGCACAATCAATATAATTAGGGGGGAATTTCCATGAAAATAAATATCTTCTTATTATTTGGTTGGGCAAAATCAAAACACAAGTGTATTAATTATCATAACATTGATATCGGCTGCTCACAACAACTCATAACACATGACCTCAACCTCCAGTTTATCAAAACAACCAGAAATTGCAGGTCACTGAATTTAATTTGTAAGCAGTAACATCATTAAAGATGACTTAGCTGAGATTTGTTGTAATCTAAATCAACAGATCAGCATATTGTTATGTCAACTTTGCCAATTTCTTTTTCACAGTAATTGGACTTTGCATTGTTTCCTGCAACCAGAAGATGTTTTTTTACTTAAGCAAGCCTGAAAATCTATTGTCAAAAGTCAAGAACACATGCATGTTATTGAGTAGTAAAAGAAAACAAAAGCTAATCTTATTCAACTGATAAAAAATGATCCTCTGGGGTGTTTTGGGGACGCTGACAATCTTGTGTTTTCCTTCTGCCTTATGTGTTTGTTTTTATTACTGCAGAAGTACAGCAATCCTGCCTGTATTTCTTTGCTCATTGTTTTATTTGAAGCAGACAAATGCAAACAGAATTAAAACCATAAGGATTTTATGATCCAGCAGCGTGCTGTTCATGTAAATACACCTCAGCAATTTCGCAGTGGGCATTGATGACATTTAAAAGCACAAAATACCTTTTTTGATCGTTTCTGGCGCAGCCTCTCCACTTATCTCCATGACTGACAGCTGTGGGATGTTTTATCTTTGGAGCAGCTGTCTTGATTTACCTTTTCCCTGTGTGATATCTCAGCATGTCAAAGAACAGACTAAACACAAGTGATGTGCTCGATACTGTTACGGGACTTCACTACAATCTGAGAAAAAGTTGTACATTCGTTTTGTTTCAAGATCATTACAGACAGCATTTTGTGTGCTGTGGCACTGTATCAGTCTCTTCCAGTAGAAACACACACATACAGTACATAGACACACACACACACACACACACACACACACACACACACACACACACACACACACACACAGTGCACTTACCCTGCCAAGCAGAGGCCATTTCCTAGAATGAACTATTTTGGCGTCTCCATGGAGCTGGAAATGGACTTGTGGTTATTCTTTAAAACAGTTGGAGTGGTTGTCCTCTTGAAATCCTCTCCTCTGTATCACAGAGAGATAACAAACCCATTTATAAAGACTTGTGAGCACAGCGGTTCAACCCAGAAATCCACAAGGGAAAAATTTGTAACCCTGAACATTGCTGCTTGGTTTAGAATATTTAGCTCCAGGTCATTTTAAACACAGTCACTGTCCACCTCACATGATATTTGTTGCACTGTTTCAGGTCCATGTGGATTTGTGATCTTTTTAGGAAATGTTGCCTGCAGTTATAGCTGTGGATTTGATTATATACAAAGATTGTTGTGGTTCTTTTCCACATAACACATTGTTTCACTAATCTCCGTCTCTACTTTCTGCTGCTTCCCTCACATATTCCACCTGAGAGAGGATTAATGCAGCAAAAGACTTTACGACAGCACAAATGCCTCATGGGCATTTTTAGGCCTGGAAACAACTGGGATGTGCTATTGTGAGTAAACCGCTTTTTATAGTGTAATGAAATGTCAAGCACATATGAATAGCTCAAATAAAGAGCTTCTAGAATATGAAACCTTTTTTAAGAATAGCAGCCTGACCCACATGGGTGCAGAACAGGTTCAGACGACTGAGTGACTGACTAGTGATGAGAAGTCACATCCAGTGAGCTCACATACCATTCTGACTGACTAATATTAGAAAAAATCATGTATCTTTGTCTGTATTATAGATTGACAGTTTCCATGCCAAAGTGTTTTTGAAGTGTTAGATTTCTTTGTGCGCACACATATTTTGCACCCTGCCAGAGGAAAGTGTTACAAATAGCTTCTTAAGAGTAGCACTGTAGTGCCAGCTCTCTGTTCGTCATCACACTTAAAATATATGAGATGACTGAGTAACCTGTGCTTTTGAATAGCTCTAATACATGTTTTTCTTAATGTAGCACAGTAATATAGGAACACAGATACATTACATCAGTGGTTTTCTTTTTTGGTTTTCTTTGTGTTTTTTTTTTTTTAACCTGAGGCACACCAAAGAGCAAGCTAAAATCTCAAGGCACAAAATTTGAAAAATAACTAATTACTCATGTACACAACCTTAACCAACAGAGCCAATGAGTAATAGCCAATCAGATACAGAGTTGCTAGAGAGCAGGTGGGGAAAAAAGGTTGTCAATCAGGTCCTCTGATTTGTCTTAAACTCATAATTCCCACCATACAGCAACTGCACGACAAAAACCGTGGCTTGCTTTGAAGAAGGTTCTTTGAAAGAATTAATAGTATTTCATTTGCCTCCTTACTGGGCAATAAGTGTGTATCAAGTACTGATATAGTAAAAATTTCTGTCTTATGTGATTATGACTTGAAAGTCTGTGGGTTTTTCACTGCTGAATGAAAAAAAACAGATATTTGATGCCAGTGCATTGGCATTTAAGACAGTCTGATGATCACTTTTCACTTTACAGTATTTTGACTTTTTCAGGCCAAACCATTAATTGGTTAATCAGGAAAATAAATAATTATTAAATAATGAAAATAATTGTAAATTACAGCTGTAAGTCTGTGTGTTGACTTTGAACTGCATTTCAAAAAAGCAGAGACTAAAATGATGAGTGTGCTGTGGTTTCTGGTCAAAACCATTGCATATAGTATGGAGCATGGTTTAAATGATCGTTTTGGTGTTACACCATGTGTGTCTGTGGGGGGTGGGAACTTGCATGCATGCATTTATGTGCTTGGTGCTACAAATGTAAGTGCGTGCACAAACCCAAGTGTGTGTGATTGAGTTTATGTGCAGTACATGATTGTGTAATGCTGCGGTTTATATTTAGATACAACTGTACATGATAAGAATGCTTATCTCAGCAGTTGTAGATGTGGAGCTGTGAAGCAACAGAAAAAATACGAGGCAGTTAACGAGCCACAGTGATCCGCAGACTGTGGATAACATACTGTCTCTGTTGTTTGAAGTATTTAAGTATATAGCCTGATAACCACACATGCACTCCTTGTTGAGTTAAACTGAGAATATTATAAGCCGGGTTATTGAGGAAGAAAATGAAAAATGCATGAGCAAAGTGAAAACCACATCCATGTTCATATAACAGGCTTTCTTTTCTGCTGTAACAGGTTGGAGACAAACTGCAAAACCCCGCTGTCCTCTGCGGTGTGTGTTTACAAGCATCATAGAATTCACTTAAGTGTGAGGTTCAGTGTTTCAAAGCTCCATGAACCACATGTTGGAGCCTTCAGCTGTAGTGAAAAAGACCAAACCACATGATTAATAGATATATGGTTACTGAAAACTATTATGAAAAGTTCAGGAAATATTTCCCTGTCGTGTCTCAGAGAAGGATCAGGAGTGATTGATGCTTTGATCTTTTTTGATGTTTCACAGAGGAGAGGCGGTTCTCAGGTCGAAACCACATCCAGGTTCCTGCCTCTCTCTCTCTCCCCCTCCTGTAGCATTCACCAGACTGCTAAGGCTAGCACGCTAACTGAAACCACATTAAAGCAATTAGAAGTCTTATCAGAAATGCTATGCTTAATGAGCAAACCAAACAAAAACTCCAAAAGACTCAAAGCTAACATTGTGGACTGAACCCCATCCGCTGTATCTGTAAATCTATCTCTTTCTGAACTGCAGCCAAACCAAATAGAGATCCTGAGATGAGGACACGAGAGCAGACACAGATATGCGCACGGACACACTCGCGCACGCAGAAATGCAACACACACAGGTTTCGGGGCCGGTTTGGTGTTCTTGTGTTGCTCTCTGAGTGATGTCCTGGGGGATGCGGAGAGGCAGAGCGGGGCCTGAGCTCCTCCGCTGCTCCTTTGTTTACACTGATGGTTTCCAGATGCTAGCGAGTGATCGGAGCGCTACGGAACGCTGGGGAGCAGCCCAGCAGTTTGGGGCTCGAGCCAGCAGGCCAGGATTAAGGCAGCTCTATCTGGGATACTTGAAAAACATGGCTTAGCTTTGTAATAACTTTGCAATTGTTTCCAAAGGATGACAAAAAACTGAGAAAAGTGATCACGATCACTTTGGATGAGGTGATCTTCCATGTAAAAGTGCCACCAACATTAATTGGGGTGACACATGCAATGCACAATGACGTCTTAGCTCATTAAGGGTAATTATTAGTCTAAAAGTGTAGACTTATTAATTGCATCTGACTGCAATTAACATATTTGTTTAACTCAGTGATTTGATTGTATGTTTCTTTAAACAAGCTCCAGCCTGTGGCAGCATGAGTACATTGTTTGTCTCCTGTGTGCAGATTGTTTTTATGAACTGAGGTGCATTGTGCTCGAGCGAGGGCAAATTTATCACTTAAACAGCACACCTGTTCCTCCCGTCACTTTCAGCCTCGGCCACTTTTCTTTACAGGCATTAGAAAGAGACAGCTGCACCAGCAAAGGAGCTGTCCAGAGCGAGGGAGAGAGGTGAGAAAGATGGCAGCGAAAAAGAGGGACGCACAGAAAACAGTGGCCGTATTTAGAGCTTGTAGTGCATGGTGGGATTGATAAATAGTCCCCCATAATGCACCTGGCTGAGGTTCTGGCACGGGCTCGGAGCTGTTTAGTCCAGCAGCGGAAACAGCCAATAAAAACATGCTTGTTCTGTGTGCAGTGAGACACAGCTGAGGTGGTGACAGTGTCATTCTTGTGAGAGGCTTGGAGCAGTGGCCATCTGCACGAACTCACTTGGCCCTCAGTTCTGACTAACAGGCCGAGGACTGCATCCTCTGATCTTCATTCTTTAGTTGCTGTGATGTCAGATAACGTGAGTAGTGATGGTTGAGGATACGATGATTTAACTAAGAAACACTTTTGATTAAAATGCACAACTCCTCCTGAATGAGCAGAATCAAAGAGTCCTTTTTTGTTTTCTTTCTTTGTTCTATGTGCCGTGTGGATAGGAATACGATAATGTAAGATGTGAAAATATGTGACTTTAAAGGGATAGTTCAAATTATTTGATTTTTGGTTGTATGAGGTTGTATGAGGAACAGGTTCAGCAACATACAACAGTATTTTACACACCTAAAAAGGTCCAATTAAGAAAATCAATAGTTTCAAAAATAAAAAACATTAAGTGTACCATATTTAGAATTTTTTCACCACTTTACTTTGCTGTCAGATGGCCTTTTCTGATTAGTAAAAGCTATATAAGCCAAAAATCGCTCTCTCCAAACCAACCAAACTCCACAGGCAAAATCAGTAATTTTACCTCGCAGAAATAGGAAGTTGCTGGTTTAATGCTGCCTTGGTCAGTTGGTTGTCCACAGTAATTCAATGCTTAGCTTCTGTGCTAGAGCCCCTCTCTGTTTTTCCAAACAGGGGGTGTGCCGATTGCCATTTACTATTGGTAATACATTGACTATGAATAAGTACAACCCTATATCAAATATCTTTCCAACTTACCCCAACTATTCCTTTAAAAATATATATTTTCCATGTTTCACATCAGAATTGCCTCTTGATGTGGTCAACCCAAACCAAACTGTGCACTAGGAGTATTATTTGCCCCAAATGACCCCACAAACATTTCTGCTCCTTCTGGTGTGGTCTAACAAACAACCTCAGGCTTTTCCTTTTACCTCTCTTTCGCTGAATGGGAGGCTTATGCTGTGACTCGCTGACCTGTCTGGGTCTCAGTCATCATGTAACTGTACGGTGCAGTGATGGGAACATCAAATCATGCCAAAGGATCTAACATAATCATAAAGTACATCGAGTCTGTTTACTCTGTTGTAACGAAGGGCCTCATCACTGGTGGTGTTTGTCCCTGTGGTCGATGAAACATGATAATTGCCCTCTGGAGTGCCTTCCCAGCAGATAAAACATGGTGGAGTTCCTTGTAGTGTGTAGTGTGCCCTTCAAGTAGACAAAAATGCACACTAGAGTGGCCCATGTCCAAGACAACATAATAATCTAGGGTGTCCTTCCAGTAAAAAATGTGATAAAGCGCATCATGACTTTTGACAGATGGTGCCCTGTTGGTGCCCTTTTCAGTTTTTTTCGTCCCTCCCTTCAGACAGCCCGAGTCCGCCACTGGGCCTCATCATTTCTCTTTTCAAACGTTGAGGTTTATTTGAAGACATTTCAAACATTCAGACACTGAATTATTCATGTATAGCTGAGCTGCATTTGCCAACAAAGACCCTGCTCTCCAGAAAAGTGGTTGCATACAATTACTGCCAACCATTTTCCAAAGCCTCAACATTGTTTTACCCACCAAATCCCTTGTTTTCTCATAGAAGCAGACAAACCGCTGAATGACATGTGACTTTCACATAAAATCCCAAGCCTTTCTGTCAGCACTGTCTCCTCGTATTTGTTGTCCGTGGACTGACTGACTGAAAATGTGGAGCCCAGATCAACTGTAGGTAGATGCCTCCTCTAATATGACGAGAAAGAATGAAATCCCACAACCTTGAAAGAAGCGGTATTTTAGAATGATTCCTCTTGGGTTTGACTTGGAAGGGACATCTAATATTAAAACCAAGGCTAACCTATCCTGTTGCTGGAGACAGAGGATTAAGGGTTCAGAGAGTATACAGTCTGGTGTCTGTCCACTGGTCATTACTCTTAGTCAGGAATGTAAGATCGACACAAATGCTAGATCACCTTTAGGCCCCAGACAGTGGTCTGGACCACACGTTCCCAGTGGTCAGTAATAGACATCTTTTTAAGATTTACACCGGAGCACAATTTCAAGATGGTTTGTGGCAAAAATGATATTCAAACTGCAATTTCAGAGGCGGATGCCTGGGCTGCATACTTTTTAATCAATTTCACGGTATTAACTGCAATTCAGAGACATCACAGTGGGTGTCGTCTAGACTGGGATTGCTCACTTAAACACTTCAAATTCAGTAATCTACCTGCACATGCTTCAGATTCCTAATATCGCTCTGTTTGTGCAACATATGCGTCTGTAAAATCGACCCCCCAAAGAGTCGTCGTCTCTGCATTCCTCTACATGATAATGAGTCTGATCCACTGTAGTCGAGTGCAGCAGTGAGTTAACGTTGTTCTATCCCACACCTCTCTCCTCTCTCTGAAATGTATGGCCTAATTGAAAGCAGAGCAGCGATTTTACGACGGCTCTCAGTGTTTCTCGTGTTCTGCCCCTATGGAGGCCATCTGCTTTGGATTTAGATTTCCTCCTCCTCCTCCTCCTCCTCCTCCTCCTCCTCCTCTCTCTCTTTCTCTCAGTTTCTCCTTCCCTTTCTCCACCCTCCTGAGAGGGTCTGGTTGGAGGGTCTCTCCACAGTTGGCTCAGGCGACTGCGGGGTTTGTGGTATTTGTCCACTTTTCTTTTTCTCTGTGTGTTGGTGTGATTCTAAAGCAGCAGGTTTTTAGACCCCCTTTATCACAGAATCCTCAAGAAGAAGGAGGCTGCTTCACTCTAAGAAATGAGAGGTTCTTACTGAAGGGCTGAGATTTTACCCAGAACCATTTGTTTCTAAAGAACCCTTTTTTGAAGGACGATTTGTTAACGGTTCCATTTAGAACCAATTTCATCCAAAGAATCTGTTTTGGAAGAAGGAGTTGTTGAAATCCTTATTGCTGAAATCCTTAAAGAACTCTTTGTACCCAAATACAAGAGTTCTCTAGAGAGCCTCTTGGGTGAGTTCTAGATAAGACCCTTGGAATATAAAAAGGTTCTTAGTAAAACCCCCGGGGTTGGTTTGAGATAAAACATTTGGAATATAAAATCACTCTCGGTTGAACTCCCAGACTTCTAGTTAAAACTCCTGGAATATAAAATGGTTCTTGGTAAAAACACCTGTGTGGGTTCTACATAAAATCCTTGGAATATAAAAAGAATCTTTGTAGAAACCCTGGGTGGGTTCTTGTTAGCACCCTTAGAGGATTGGAAGGTTCTGGATGGGACCTCCAGAGAGGGTTCTGGGTGGCAACATGACACCATAGAAAGGTTCTGTAGAACCCCTTTTCAAAATGGTTCCAAGTGGAACCTTTATAAAAGCCAAAAAGGATTATCCTATTGAACAAGCCAAAGAATCCTTTATGGATCTAGTAAGCACCTTTATTTCTAAGAGTATAAACATTAATTCCTTCTCCATCTCAATGAGCGTTCTCCTGTTTCCGTTCGTCTTGTTCTCTCGTGTCTTGTGTTTGTCTCGCGCCTTGTTCGACTGGCTCTTACACGGTTTTGTTTATTCTATTGAATGCAATTTGTGAGCTCATTAATTCTGCAATATTCACCAAAGAATGATCTGTGTCCTTGTAGCAGCACTAAACTCTTGAGTGGGAGTAGAGCAGGAAACCGTGTGCCGAGACTTTCCAGTTGTGTCTCAAGAGTGTATGAAAACCTGTGGATGTGGAATTTGTTGAGTGTCTGTGTGTGTGTGTGTGTCTGGGTGTTAAAGGGGACAAGAGGAGAGGGAGAGGCGTTGTGTGTGGCCGTGTTTTGCGTGGAGATTGCATCAATGAATGTCTGTATCACATGTGTGTGTGTGTGTATGCTTCATTTAACAGTTCACTGACCCGTAGTGTGTGTGTGCATGTGTGTGTGATATGATGAGTCCCTGCTGTGATCTGGACCCAAGAAGGATGTGGTCAACTAGTTGTGTTTGTGGAGCTACATTGTCTCCTCTGTGGACACTGTCCTCTACACACACACACACACACACACACACACACACACTTTGAAATAAAGGTGCTAAGTGGAACCATAAAGGGTTCTTCAGCTTGTCCCCCACAGGAGGACCCTTTTTGGTTCTTGGTAGAACCTTTTTTTTTTATATATAAAGGTCTCACTTGGAACCCTTTCAGGGAGTTCCACCAGGAAGCCTTTTGTTTTGATCAGAAACAAATGGTTCTGGGTGGAACCTCGGCCTCTCAGGAAGGACCCTTATTTCTAAGAGTGTACACACTGACCCTTATCTCTCAACACACGGGGCTCTAGCCTCGGGGACATAAACAAACATTGACTCGATGCAAGTCGTCACAATCAAAGTGATATGACAAACACCGCTCGCTATCGCCTAGCATGGACACCATCAACGTTTTGCTTCCACTTTACGGACACCTGAAACGCTCCAAATGGCTCAGATATGTCCATTTAGCTCTCACCCTGGCATGAGCTTGAAAGGCTTTATTTGTAGAGAGCAAAAGGAAAACAAAACACATCCTCCTGTGCAGGCTCATCTCCAGAGTGTTGTGTGGTGTGATGACGCAGTTCCATTAAATTAGTCATTGTACTGTGTGTTTTGTGAATGGTTTGTAAATGTTGCTCTGAAGGCAGCAAAGCGTGGTTATTTTCCTGGAAATCAAAGCTCACTAAAACATTTGCTCAGGTCATTCTGGTGTTTACAGCTGAGGATTGTGATCTGTAATACAGTGCACCAATGTAAATGGAAGGACAAGCCTTGTATGTACGTGGAGAAACCCAAAGCTTCCGTCATTTGCTGCTGCCCTGAATCTAGCTGCTCGTTTCTCAGGCTGCCTGTGCTGGCAGTGGTGGCACATCAGTCCAGATGTTATTGTGACATTCGTTCCCACGTGTTTGGGTGTCCATTGGAATGAGCAATACCAACTGTGGCTGTAAAGTTTATGGCTTCAGAAACAAAACTCGCTCTTCATCTAAGACCTCCATGAGAGTCAACATGTTGCAATGGCCTGACCAGAATCTGAGTATTATAACTCAGAAATATCCAAATACTTTGCAGTTGTGCAAACTAAAGTTGCATGTACCATATGTAAGGCGGAGGTCATGTATTTTATAGAAGAAATTGGTTCATTCAGTAATTGTTATACCAACTTATAGTCAGTATCAAAGGTCCAGTATGTAAGATTTATGGGAATATACTGGCAGAATATAGCAGAAATGGAACATAATATTCATAAGTATGTTTTTATTAGTGTATAGTCATCCGAAAATAAGAACTATTGTGTTTTCGTAACCTTAGAGCAGTGGTTCCCAAACTTGGGGGGGGGTTGTAGAGCCACTGCAGGGGGTATGTGGATGACCAGGGCAGAACTACACAGTAAAACAAAGTTAATGAATATGGTTTATGTGGGGATTAAACAAACAAGTGTTTGCTGATGCTATCATGTTGACCTTTATTTCACTAAAGTTCAACTTGAGTCCTTTTTTATCAGTTGGTTCGCCAATTATTAATAATTTGTACAAACTTTTGTTGCTTCTGAAGAGGGGCATGCCAGAAAACCATGTTGTACTTTCATGTTTCTACATCATGTTTCACTGGCCCTTTAATGATGTATCAATACAATTAATTTGATCTTATTCAGTAATTAACAAGTAACAAATGTATTTACAGTCTATAGGGCTGCAACTATTGATTATTTTAATTATGTATTAATTGCTTATTATTATAATTATCATATTATTTGATTGTTTTATCTTTACAGTGTCAGATATTATAAAAAGTCCTATGATCATTTACCGGAACACAAGGTAGTAACATCAAGTTGCTTGTTTTATGCGACCACCACAGAAGACAAAGAAAATCCTCAAACTGGGAAACAATTTTCATTTTCACAGAAAGAAAAAATATTAAAATCCTGATGATGTGTTAGTTTGTGGGTTCTGTACCAAACAAACATGTTTTCTTACATTTGGAGAACAAGATTTGTCGGCCAAAGCATTTTCTGCAGCACTACAGTACTTCACTATAACCTGTTCTGCAGCTTCTGCCATTTAGATATTGCCCTCTGCCAGGGTGTGATTTCAATAATGTTTAGATTACCTGTGCAGCCATACTGGCTGATCAATTCAGCAACCAATCCTTTTTAAATACAAGAAAGGTTTATGTAGGGCTAAAAGTGTATTAACCTCCTTAGGACACAACTGACCAACCTAACTGTCCAACATTGCATCTACTTTTTCATGTGGACGAGACAGATAATCCATTCGCTGTGTACTCGTCAGGAGCATCTTCAAATTGATTGCTCAGGGTGGTTGTATCAAATCTAAGAGCGCTCAGCTGCAGACAGAGCATGACGTGCAGCCAAAGGCCAAGGCCGGACCCTGGAAACAGCACAGAGTGGGAGAGGAATGGTCATGAGGAGGATGAGTGCTGTTTCTGTCCTGCTGAGTCCTGGCTGCATTATCAGGGAGAGAGATTTTTTTTTATATTCTAACAAACAGCTGTAATGGGAAATTTGACTATGTTCATTTCCAAATGAATAACGAGGGTTAAGGTTAGACCTCCTGAGCAGGACACCTGGTACTCTCATTATAGTTTATTTTTAAGCTTCAAAATTGTTTTATTTTATTAGATAAAATAGTGGCTAGTCTCAGTGCAGGAGAAACCTAGAAAGAGCTGTATTTTGGCATTTTCAAGCGAGGCAGCCTGTTTGTAGTTACATCACATTAGCTAGATCATTTGTAGGAGAGCATCCAAATAAAATGTTGCCATGGCATTGTCTTTGAGATTGCCTACTGATTGCATCAAGACAACCTTGTCAGTGTGTGTATGGACTGGTGTGCTGCGGGCCAGCAGAAGTCAGATTTTCCAGCTTGCCTGCGTGCTGTCACAGTGGGAGATGCGAAACTGACAGTGGGGTTGAGGTCATGCTGTTGATGGCCCAGATTGAGGCACAGCCGCTCGTACTTAGGGTTGGCTCGCTGGTGCTGATGCAAAGTGCTGACGTCTATTAGGGCAGCACCAGATGCTGCTGATTAAAGTCCCTATTAGTCACACACAGGCTGGGACAAACTAAGGGAAGACCAGGGATATAGAGTGATCACCACCCTGTACCACCTACACTCTTACAAATAAGGGTTCCAGGAGTGCTACCTGAAGGTCTGTGGTTCTACCTAGAAAGATTTGCTGCTGAAGAACCCTTTTTTGAAGAAAGTTTGTCATGCATTCTTTCTCAGACTGAGGGTTCCATTAAGAACCTTTTTCATCCAAAGAAGCCTCTTTGGAATAAATGGTTCTTCAGTGATTGTTGATTGCTCTTTTGTACATTAATTTAAAAGGTCTCTCAGTAGAACCCTCAGGGTGGGTTCAAGATAAAACCTTTGGAATATAAAAGGGTTCTCGGTAGAACTCCCTGGTTAGGTTCAATATAAAACCCTTGAAATGTAAAAAGATTCTTGGTGGGGAGTGGGGTTCAAGATAAAAAAAATAAAACAGTTCTCTGTAGAACCACCTGAGTGTCTTGTAGATAAAAACCCTAAGATATAAAAAGGTTCTCAGCAGAAACCCCTGGGTGGATTCATGTTATCACCCAGAAGGTGGAAAGGTTCCGGATAGTTTGGGTGGAACCATTACACAATAGAAGGGTCCTCTATAGAACCTCACCGGTGTTTCTGGGTGCACTCTTTCAAATATGGTTGTAAGTACAACCCTTTATGTTGGGTTCAAGGTAGAACTCTCTGCCAGGAACCAAAAATGCTTCTCCTAGACAAAGAACCGTTTATGGTTCTAGTTAGCACCTTTATTTGGAAGGGTGTACATCATACCCTGAAATCTGCAGCCAATGTTAAACTGAATGTGCAAACAATCTGCAGTCTTGCAGGGGAATCGGGAGTGGACTGGACAGGTCTGATTTCACTTGGAACGCAGAGTCTTTCCTAACCTTCTGGAAAGCTGCCATCAGCTGCATGCTGTGCATTAAGATTACTTCTTTCTGTCAGATCGGATTTCCATCTGTGCATGAAAGCATTTTTAAAGTCTGAGATGAAATAACACAGGAGTGTATCTATGTTCCTGTGGTTCTCTGTTTAATGTGACACATAAAGGAGATATTTCAATATGCTGAAATCGCCTGTTTACAGCTTATAGCACACTGATGTTACACTCTTTGAAACCCAACTCCCTGAATTATAAAAATGTTCAACATATTTATAAATTGTTTACCAAAACCCGCATGTTTTAATGTAAACCAAAGAACCAAATGCCTTTCCTGTATCAATAAATATAAAAGCAGGCAATAAATTAGAAGCAGAAAAAATAATATGCAACAATCTTCTGACCTTGGCTGCAGCTTATCAATTTTAAATGTATTTTTCACTAAACCTGTTTAGGAATAACTGGAACTAATCTAAGGGCTAGAGTTTTGGCAAACAACTTTATATCAGAATTTAACAATGATATTCTATAGCTTGTACAGAGTCACTGTCAGGTTTACACAGGAGTGATATGATATGCTCTATTAACATGTCTATTAAATGATCCGTCCTGAACAGCTGTATGAAACATGTCAAGCATTAAAGGACCAAGGTCTTGCCAGAGTGTGGCATGATGCCATCCAGTGAAGGAAATTATCATTTTTTCATTTGTTTTAGTGATTGGAATAATTCATCTAATGTTATTTTATTATCTAGATTATTTGTCTCTTCAGCTGAAAGACTTTGTAGGGTTAATTCTTTAAAGAAGAAAAACCTTCTTTTTCTTTTTTTTTTTACTTTAGACATTGATACCCTCACAGTGGCTGATATTTACCATTCAATCTGCATTTGAAACACTTTCCTCCCTTCATTGTTTTGCAATTTGAACTGTAAAGATCGTCCTTACAACTTTTGTTCATATAGAGAGTCTCACGCCTGGGAACATGGGGATGAGCCCAAATACCACAATTCCTCTCTACTCTGTTTAAAATGTTTATCTTGCGCATGGGAAGATTTTGTTTATCAAAATAACCGCCCCCAGGCTGATAATGACTGTCACTGGGCAGATGCAAGCTCTGGGATGATGGGGCTTCAAATTGATGACGACAAGCTCTGACAAACTTACTAATCAGTGTACATATGGGTTTATTTTGGCAAGGACGAGGAGTTTGTGATTTATCCTTTCAATGACATCAGCAGTACGTTTGTTTGTGACATGCTTTTAAGGGAAGAATGAATGTTTGTATTCTCTTTTCCCCCAATGCTGCTATAGTGGCCTAAATAAAGTTGCCAACTCTGAAGTCATTGCAGCGGCTCCTCCCAACAATATTGCCCTCAGGCTAGTGCTTTTTTCATGGCTGGCTGACTGTTCGTAATCATCTCCCTCATGAGAATCAGAGGAGTAATTTAACACAGCTGTAATGGAAGTAAATGTCAATTACACAACCACACGTTGTGCCAAAATTGTGTGTAGGAGTGTGCTGTAGGATGAAGTTGGATCAATTAGCAAGACAAGCATGGACACACCCTGCTGTCAAAGCTCATCAACTATTATTGTCCAGATAAATACACAAGGTTCTCTTACAAATGTAATTCTGATGTCTCTGCACAGCATAGCACCAGATGAAAAAAAGCACTAAAAGTAACGATTTTCCCACATGTGCATACATTTTATTCACCTTGCTTCATTCTTGTTTTACAGGCCAGACCCAAAGGTGAAGGCCTGACCCCCTACCAGGGGAAGAAGCGATGCTTTGGAGAGTACAAGTGCCCCAAGTGTAAGAGGAAGTGGATGAGTGGCAACTCCTGGGCCAACATGGGACAAGAATGTATCAAATGCCACATCAACGTCTATCCACACAAACAGGTACTTCAACCCACAGTTTGACATTCACTTTCTGACAACTTGCAGTAATGCCTTAAAGGGGTAGCTCAGATTATTTGAAGTGTGGGATATTTATTGACAGTCAGTATATTAGCTATAGTAGATCAGTCGGCACGCACCCAACTGCTGTGGAGCAAAAAGTATTTTAGCCACCTAAAAAAGCAGTAGTAAAGTAAAGCAGCGGAAATATTCTGAAAAAAGTGTACACTTAAACTGATATTGTTTTTTTTGTTTTTTTAGTTGAATGCTTTTTAGGCTTTTGTTGCTGACCTTGTTCACAGCAGTTCATTGCTTAGCCTCCATGTTGGTACTACTCTCTGCTTCTGCAACCTGGGGGCATGTCAGCCGCCATCTATTGGTGGTAATACACTGACTATTGATAAGTATCCCATACAACATTACTTCAACTAATCCGAACTATCCCTTTAAAATGAGAAAACATTACTCATGCACTTAATTTAAGTGGAGGATTGAACAGTCTCAACCAAAGTTAACAGAGTCCAGACTCTGGGTTGCATGGCTGCGTATTGTCTTGAGGATATTCCAGATGGCCTCATTAAAGTAAAATAAAAATCATACCACTAACAATTGCATTGGCCTCTTTGGTAATAAACCAGCGCTGAATAAACTAATTACATTTCCTGACTGATAAAAGTTTGGAATTATTTACAGAATGTCATCAAATCTTAAAACAAATATTTCTTTATTAATGGCTCCAAGGCACAATCTAAGTCCGGGGTAATTGAGGCTTACAGCTGCAGAAATTCCTCTCACATATAATAATACGAAAAAAGTGAAATCATATTAACCAAGATGCTGTGGAGTGTTTTTCCGAGCAGAAAACACTCAGAGGGAATTAACGTGCTGGTGAGCTGTCTGTTCGGCTTAACCTCGAACATTTTCCTTGCAGCCTGTTGACTGAAGAGATGGATCGCCGGAGAAAGAATCCTCTCGGTTTTCCTCAGCTTGAGATATATTTATACACTTCATCTTTTAATATTTATGCTTTTCCACATTCTTCCAATTCCACTTCCTGAAATAAAATTAGGTTGACTACTTGAGGCCCTGTTCGTTCTCTGAATACCGTGGCTGACCAGGCCCCACTCTGTTAACACTTACAGAAAATGAGGCAGGAAAGGGACATCGTGCGGACAAATTTCTTGCAAGAAGTCGCAAAATTCCTTGAAAATGGGAGATTATTACTCCATCTATTCCAAATCTTTTGTTTATTCATTTGCATTTTCATCAGTGTGAGAATATAAACTACGCCCTTGAAAAGGCATGGGTGGATGATTACATGCACATTGCAGCACTTCAGAATGAAAACCACTTTGTTCCATGGAGTTCATGGTGAGAAAACCCCACTCTTCTCTGCCCCTGTGTCCTGTGGCAAAGCTACACACAGGCAAGCAAATTCCCTGCATTTGCAATGTCACCCACTTAACATATTTCCCCCTGTCAGCGTTTGAAATGGACCACTAACCTCCGTGTCCTCGAGTATCAAAGAGCTCAGCCTCGCAGCACGGCTCCCTCCCTCCCTGCGGATTCCCATAAATAACCTGAATATGTATTTTCCAATCCCCTCCACATGTATAAAATATTTGTCTCTCTTAGATGGGAATTTTTTTTTTTTTTCAAATGTCCAGTGCATTTGGTTTAAATCAAAGGTCCCACCTCTGTGAAGTAAATCTGTGCAAATTTTTGCACATCTTGACAGTGCTTACCTTTGAGGGAAGAAAGCTTCCAAAATAGAGGAAGCTAGCATATCTTATTAGCTGTATTGCTCCATCCATTTAACACTCCTCTGTTGAAGGATAAACTCCTCAACAAAGGAGGATGGTCGTGAGACAGGAGTCGATAGTACAAATACTTTTTTAGAATAAACTATGTGAACTTGCTGCCACTTTAACGACTAAGCTAAAAAAAACATGCTGACTGACAGTTAAAGCTAGTTAAATGAGCTTGACAAGCTTGCTGGGTCATAGAGCATTTTTGCTCTCTTCAGTAACTCTTTATTGATTTTAATTCTGAGAAGAAACTGCTGTGCCAGTGTTAGAGCACATAGAAAATAGCATAACATTTTCCTGGCTTGCTGGCTGTCAGCTGTTAGCTTGTCAATTACAGTAGTTCACTAACTAGACTTGGGAGTACTCATTACGTCACTAAGCCTCTGGTTCAGCCTATTTCACAAAGAGGCGCAGAGGAAATTTGTGGTGCCACAAAATCTGACTCTGGTGGGCGATGTCTACCAAAATGGCATATGACGTGCCTGGTTTAAAAGGTTCTTCATCTTCACACCACGTGTCTAACTTAGTTGTGTTCAGCCTCTGAAACTTGAAACAAAGTTGGCTGGAAACTAAGCTGAGATTACATTACAGCATGACATTAGTGCAAAATAATGACAGCACAATAAAAGAAATACACTAACAGCAGGCGGCAGAATATAAACACTTCTGTCACTAATGTAACCAAGCATCTTGGGCTGAGCAGCGTTAATAAGAAAAAAAACAAACCCTCGATTCAGATCAAACTAAAGAAATTCTTGCTCAAGGATACTTCAACAAGGAAGCTGCCTGCAGCAGAGGGGCTTGAACCCAGTTCCTTCTAACCACTGAGGGGACCCCATAAAATATACATCAGATTTTCCAGCTCTCCTCAAGGACCAAATGTCTTTGACGCACCGATAGTAAAGTCTCAATACTTCCTGGCAGACTCATTAGCAGACGACTGAAATATCTCCTTGTAGTGACCCATGGTAACCTGCTTTCCTTTAGTTAGACCGCTTGGCGTAAATACCCGTTTTGTTAAAAGCTCTAACAAGAAAAGAACAATAGATGAGAAAAAATAAAATTTTCCAGACGGATTGTTAAAGTAACCTCCAAACGTGCTGGCCCAGATAGATCCCCTTTGTCCTCGATAATGATTCCAAGAAAGCCACTGCCGTTGCAGTTTGCTGATATTTCCATACAGGTCATCGTGATCAAATGCATGCTGGATCTTTTTCTTTAATACCAGGCTGTTAAAGTGTGCTGTAAGTTTCCAGAGCTGATGGTGCATTGCCATATCTCTGCAACTAATTGTGTTTAGTGCACGTCTGGTCTGTGGAGAATATGGGAGCAATGCTGGAGGCCAAGGTAGTTCGGCGTATAGCTGAGGTGAATCAGGAGCCAAATAAACTGCTTGGAGGTTTATGCTGCGTGTGTGCTGCTTAGTTTGCTTTCTTCAGTGTTTAATCTGACTCATTATTCCTCTGTTTGTATTCTCAGCGCCCTTTAGAGAAGCCGGATGGCCTGGATGTTTCTGACCAGAGCAAGGAGCACCCGCAGCACCTGTGCGAGAAATGTAAAGTCCTGGGCTACTACTGCCGCCGTGTGCAATAATCATCTAAGTCAGAGCAACTTTTGTGTCCCGAATCCTATTACTCATCCTCTATCAAGGCTGTTAACGTCCTCCCTGTGCCAGGTTTCCCACATCCCCGCCCTGCAGACGACATGGCGTCCTTTCCTCCTCACGTCTCCCCCTCCACATATAGACTGTAGCTCTAACCCTCCCTTCTTTCTGTCCCTCTGTCCCCTTATTCTGTCGTTATGTTTTGTTCTTTTTTCACTGACAGTATTGAAGATTACATCCAGGAATGAGAGGAACGTGTTAACTTCGGATCAATATCTAACTCTCAAAGTGATCTTCATCAAAAACTTACCAAAATCAGTGACTGTTTAATGCCTCGTGCATCAGAAACCACCATAACCACGTTGATCCAAACTTGTATTGATGAATTAGCACCAGGCACGTATTTCATGGTGTCATTGACAGTATTGGTCTACATATAGATTACCTCGCCTTGGGGTTTGTTGGCTTTGTGTTTACAGAGATCTATCTGCCTTCCATTTCCCTGCCAAGTGAAGTGTGTGGTAATGTGACGAACGTTTAACCCGGGCCTCTCATGATGGTATAAACGTACACGAGGCCTTTGATGTCTTGCCGTATTAGGGTCAGCAGCACATCTTATTAACTGTGAATTAACTGAGGGACAATGTGCCATACATCCCTAGCTTACATTTGGCCTATTTATTTTCTTGTCGTCTAAGTGTGCAATTTAAATTTTTAACTGGGACATAAAGAAATGTTTTTTTTTTGTATGTTTATATATCACATTATTGTGTAACTGCTTCCACGTGTCTTTAGAAACTACTGTAGGTTCAGTCGCGTAGAGTCGCTCCTCGTTTAGATTTAGTGCGTTGCTAACAGATAAGGTTTCATTCAACCTCCCCAGAGTACTTTGGTTTCCATGGAAATTCTCTTTATCTATATCTAGATTTTAGATGGGTATAGATGTTAGGTAAGTTCTGTTAACGGGACAGTTCACCCCAAAATCAAAAACACATATTTTCCCTTTGGCCTGTAGGGCTTTTTATCCATCTAGACAGTTTTGGAACTAGATGGCACTCAACCTGTGGCGCTCAAACCCCCGAAAATACATTACAAATATTTTTCCAGAAATCATAACCTTGTTACTCAAGATAATCCACAGATCTTGTTGTGAGCAGTTTCATGAAGGATTTCTACTAGAAATAAAGTAGTTCTGGTAGATTCTGTCTGTTGATTATCTTGGCACCTTGAGCACCACAAGCTGAGTGCCATCTACTTCCAAAACTATCTAGATGGATAAATAGCACTACAGGCCAGGGGGAACTGTCCCTTAAATGTCAAATAACAAGAAAGTCAACTGAGAAGGAACTGTAGGAAAACAACAGTAGTTTCAGTAACCATAATCTCACCATCCGCAGTTTCTTGCCAGTGTCTTATATCCAATTTGTAAAAGCAATCAAAAAATGAGCTGCTTGCCACAATTTGATTAACATATTTGAAAATGATTGTTTTATTCACATGTACACCCTGATTAGATCATAACCGCAAATTAGTAAAAACACAAAGGAGAAGTTTGTTTGAAAGAGATTCAGAAAGACATTTCAGTTCACCTTTAGTGCCAATCGATGTCTGGCAGCCTTAGTGGAGCTAAATGGAAACTTTTCCGAGGGCTTGCACCCTTCAAAACTATGTCCAACAGCTGACTGCAGTGTAAAGAGTGCGTAGATGGAGGTGAAGCTTTGGAATCTGCAATGATTTTGAGGTTGGTGGAGAGAAACAATATGATTTAAAACAGAGAGATTGATTTATGATGTGGTGAGAGTCAAGGATATATTGAAAGTGATGACGAATTACGCTTAAATTCATTTTTATGGACATAAGTGCCTGATATTGTAAACCAATGTCTTTAAAGGAAGAGAAGTACACATCCTGTTTACATATATGATCACAGTGCAGACCTAAAGCACGACAGAGGAAATCCATGTAGGTTTGACTTATAGAAACCTGCCTTGTTATAAGAATTGTGAACTATTTTATATGTACTGTATTTCTAGCCTTATAAAAGCTGGTTGACTATATTTTATACTGCAACATACTGTATGTGCCTTAAAAAGATTCAAATCATTCTGAAG
The DNA here is from genome assembly GCA_027495735.1 of Lutjanus campechanus. Lineage (NCBI taxonomy): Eukaryota > Metazoa > Chordata > Actinopteri > Lutjaniformes > Lutjanidae > Lutjanus > Lutjanus campechanus. Next base: position 46,841 of record JAJHUR010089565.1, read on the forward strand.
TATCAGGACTTGGAGGCCTTTTGAAATTGGGAAAAGTAATGTGGGGATAAGCTCGGAGTTGGAACAGTATACGTGCATGTGGTGACTGTGATGCATAGGAAGTTTAATGCAGGTTCAAGATGTGACAAAGGACAAGAAAATTATCCAGTTCCTCTATTAGCAGTTTGAACTGGCATGGTGGGTGTTCGCTTCGACGCAGTTTGCTGGGTTGGAGGCACAGGGCTGAAACAGCATTTCCAGCTGGCAATAACAATCCTACTGTGGTCTGTTGTCATGGAATATCAACAAAGATGTTATTTCTTAGTCGATTCTCACAACAGAACGGAGTCGCACATGAAACTGTGGACCTCACTCTTTGTTTTTTATGTCTATTGTAGTTGTGTTTATCCAAGGAACCGTGGGTTTTGTCAAAAAATATACATGGTCACTCGCCTTAGTGGGAGAGTTTGCAGTGGCTGATAATGGTACAGTACCGTACAGTTTTGGGAAATGTAGCTAAATTCCATCTGTGAAGTTAAAGGGGCACTCCACTGATTTAGTATTGCAGTTCCACAAAGTTGGGAGGCTTGCAAGAGACTCTAAGTAGCCTAATAGTGAATGCAGCAGAGGCTGAGATAGATGTACTTTTAGGCTTTGTTCAGACTGCAGGCAAATCAGATTTGTTTCTCAAATCAGATCTTTAAGACAGACTTTGTGCGCTGTTATTTACAAGTAATTAGATCAGATTTGCGTGTCTGACTTAAATGCATTGGTTGCTGTGGTAATAACGGAGGGACTGGTGAGGTGGTTTCCCAATGTTGACGCATGAGAATTGATGATCCATCGTCTCGCCCTCCAGGCCAAACAATTGCGCTGTCAAGTCACGGTGCAGAACTCCTCTGTTGCACCAGACAAACTCAGTGATGGAGAAGACTCATTCTCTGTGTTGTCCTTAAGCCCCCAGGAAGAGCGTCAGGCTTTGAAGCCAATTTGACACAGCGGCCAAGCGGCGTAATGACAACGTCATGTGGCCCAAAAAAACTTTTTCCCCATGAATTTGCATTGTGAAAGAAACGTCTGTAATACGGGGAAGTAAATTTTTTTTTTAGGGTCACAACCACCGCAAAATGACTCCATCCATTCCATCTAATAACATTTAGAAAGTCTCAAAGAGCCGCACGGTTTCACCCACTCAAGTTAGCTGAGGCAAAGCCGGAAGTTAAGTGCATGGCCGCAGGAAGTCTCTGCAGTGCTGTTTGCTCTATGGCTGCGCAATGCAAAAGCATATGTGGAAGTTCTGACACAAATGTTGACTTCATGCGCCACTGAGCAGCCGTATCCACCACTCCAACGCTGTATCCAGTTCTTCTTAGTACATCCATGGTTATACCACCTTGCTAGCAGCAGCATGGATCCTGCACTCCCATCACTCTAGATTTGATATTTTGCTGTGTGTTGCATGATGCAAAAGACACTTTGAAATCAGATTTGTACGACCAGAGCGACAGACTGAGACACATCTGTAAAAAATCGCATTTGAAACCACCTCCAAATGTGGCTTGGATCTGATTTGCAAAAATCGCATTTCACATGATTTT
>JAJHUR010089565.1:51825-89621 GCA_027495735.1 Lutjanus campechanus
CAAGTTTATTGATGTAAACTGAAATTAAATAAGAGTTTAATCAACATGAAGACACTTGCTTACCCAAATTTGTGTGCTGTTGGCACATAGCTAGTGAGTATAAAAGAATGGCTCTGTATTCCCAAGCAAAATCTTAAATTGTTTGCTGACTTGCTAAAAAGTTTTTTTAAAGTCATATTGTTTACTAGCGAGCTACAAAGTTACCACAAAGCTGCATTGTTTACTACCTAGCTAAAAAGTTAATAAAATGTTGCAGTGTTTGATAGATCACTTAGCAGAGATGTTTTCTGCCCAGGGACTAGCTATAGCTGACTCTGGTACAGCTAGGGAAGTGTCACCCTGTTAAGTCAGTTTCCCTAATCAGCCTAAGTTAAGCTCTACTTTCTTCTTTGAGAAAAACTTGACGGCCCAATTATCAACTGGAATGAATGAAAGAGGAGACGCATCATAACTTCATTATTTTGCTCAATCCATCTCAAAAAGTTAAACCTCCCTAAATGTTAGTTTAAAGTTAACACTGGATCACAGTTTAACCCTCATGCCCAGTTAAAAAAACACAACACATTTACCGTTAACTACAAAATTTGTATCATAGACTTCCATTAAAACCACATTTTTGACCACCCCTTGAAATTAAAGTAAAACAATATTCTGGCTGTGATTTCCCATTTCTCTGTAGCAAAGTCCATGCACTTGTGTAAAAAACAAACAAACAAAAAAACACGATGGCGCCATTTTCCATTTTCCCGATTGCCCCTCCTTTGGCCTTCTATACAATTAAATGGCATCCTTATGAAATGTATGATTTTGATCATGTTATGCATTTATCTTGAAGGTAGAGACTTCAGTTTTACATTTTTACTAATATCTAGTTGCATTTCATAGGGCAAAGTCATTTTAGCTAAAAAACAAAAATGTGTTGGTTTCCAGCCATACATTTCATAAGGCTTTAATTTCACTGTAAAGGGCCAAGAGAGACCGCAATGGGGGAAATGGTGAAATGGCACCAACTATTATTTTATTTTATTTTTCCACAAGTTCATTGAGTTTACTGCAGAGAAATGGGAAAACACAGCCAAAATCATTTTTTACTTTAATTTTAAGGGGGGGTCAAAAAGTGTGATTTTAATGGAAGTTAATTATACAAATTTTGTAGATAATGGACACAACGTAACAAAACCATCTTACAAAGTCAAAATACAATGAATATGGTTGATATTCCAAATTTCCAAAGTTCATTGAAAACCCCCCTTCTCACCCAAAAATCATGGCTAGGAACTAGTCGCCGCCAAAATTATTTAAAAAAATACAACTCAAAACTACAAGGAATTCCCTAACGGGGCATGAGGGTTAAACTGGAGTTTGAAGTTTTGGTGCAACAGAATTAAATTTAATAGAGGTTTAGAGCAAAAACTAAACTGAGGTTTTGAAAAAGGTTTAAATTTAATCATTCTTTATTTTAAGCTAATTTAAATGTTTGGTGCAACATAAAGTTAAATCGTGATATAACTGTTCAAAAATGAATCCTTGTTGGTGCCACCCAGCCTATATATTTTCACCGTCACACTGTTCTGTGTCTTTGAGTGCAAGCTCAAAGTCTTACGCAAGACTAAAGCGAATACATTATGATATGAGTTGGGTTTTTTTTTAATGGATCATTCATGGTGGTTGTGTAAGGCAGAGGAGGGAGGGGGGGCTTGTAAAACTTTTTTTCCACTTTCTGTGAAAGTGCTGAAAGATAACAGACACATTGAGCTGACAGGTTTTGATTTCAACACTTCTAGTCAAACTGTGGACAGGCAAACCAAAGACAAGAAAGGACTCCCGCTGACATGGGTGCTGCGTGATAAATGTAGACATTTACAGCAGAAGAACCAGCTTGTACCAGTTGTAAAGATGTCATTGTTTTGCATGTGTATTAAACGTTGGCCACAGCACCGCTGTCTTCTCGAGCCAAGTTTCCATGCACAATATTGGACGTGCATTCCAAATAACTAAAACTAAACCAGAGGGTGGGGACCCAAATTATATCAAGTTTGTTACAACATCTCTTCGCTCAAACAGAGTGAGAGCTGAAAAGTCTCTATAGCAACAATGTAATCTGAGAATTCAAACAAACGGTGGAAGGTCAGCCCGCATATGGTTTCATTTAGGGGCAAGGGCTGCTTTTTCACGTCGCTTCATTATTTACTTTCATAAAGTATTAGCTCGATAAGCAGCACCACCCAGTCTCTGGCTTTCAGACATGTCCTGGCCTCCTTCTCTCCCTCCCTCTCTCCTCCAGACTCCTCTGTGTTTCACATAAAGAGGCCGTGAAAGGAAGAGCAGCCCACATACAAGAAGCTGAAGACATTTTCAGGTTCCTTCATGGTTCCAGCGGATTAAATCATCTGCATTCAATGCGTCCAACGGGGCTGTAGCCCACAGGTCTGTATCTACATCTGTCAACTGCATTCATGTGATATTTCAGCTCCACTGTAGGTGGATGTCACATGATGTCACATCCTGCTCTGATGGACAGGAAGTCGGTTGTGCTGGAGAGTCTAAAAAAAGCTGCTGGATCATTTCCAGGAAGCTTTGAAACCAGCAGGACTGGTGGCACATGAGAGCAAATGTCCTGTACTGAGACCACAGCTATAAAATCTGAAAATGCTCATTTATTTGGCAGTAAATTGAGAGTAATTGTATAACAAGAACATTCACATAGTGAATGACTACATAGTGAACACAAGGGATGCACCAGAATTGTTATTTGAGAGAGCACAAGTAGAGCTGTGGAAACTAATATTTCTTCTGTCTGAAGTTGCACGATCACTTCAGCAGAGCTAAAAAAAAAAAGTTGCATCTCCTTAAACCAATCACTGATTTAATGCACGAAGATTATTCCCTTCAACTGAAGAATATATACTTGTATATCTTTTCTGTACAGTTTCCAATTCCAATGCAAAACAGAACCTTTTAATTTATTAGGGATGTTAATGATTAATCATTATTTGTAGTTCAGAATTTAACCAATTAAATGTGTTGATAGAAACGGCAGTAACCGCCTCTTATTTGATATTTGGTGAATAAAGAAACTTAAACTTAAGATGACAAAAAAAAGGAGAAAAAAGGAAATGCTCCTTTTTTCACATTTTTCTTTTTTCTCTTGTGCATCTTATTAATTATTAATGATTAATCAGTTAAAGAGAAATGCACAAAATTTGCAATCCTGCAATTTATAGAACATATTTTCAGTTTCTGATTTTTCAGTATCCTCCAGTTAAAAGGGGGTGGTGGTGGTGGGCTTCAGACAGTTCAGCTAGTTTAGCTAAAAAATAAAAAGAGAGATGGAGATGGATGAAAACTACATTATGAATATGTAGGAATATACTTTATAATTAATTAATTATTTGGCCATATTAAAACATGGATGCTTTGTAGGCACAACAACTGTCAATAAATATTAGGTTAGAAAATAAAACAATTTAACGTGATTTCCAGTATAAACCCCCCCACTTCTATCTGAATACATGTACAGAGACCATCATTAAAGATCATTTTGTTCACTGAACAGATACAAATAATGTCGTCTTTGTGCACCTCTAGTACACACAAAGTAGTGAAGTTAATCTGTAGAAAAGCAAGAAATCAGTGATAAATGTGTTATCAGTTTAACCTCCACACCTTACATGATTAGTGTCATTTATAAGCAAACACACAATATAATACAATATAAGTGGTGATGAATGTGAAATGATAAATCTATGGATCTTTAACATCATAATCAACAATAAAAACAATTAGATTCTCTGACATTTCCTCCTTGAAAGTCTCTCTCTAAAGTGAATAGAAATGGTGGCATACTGAGTCATTCAACAGAGGTCCATGTGTGATCTGAAGTGTTATTTGATCTCCCCGCAGTCAGTGATGACAATTTTCTTGATGACACCGCCGTCATGTAAACCAAAGGATTCGATCTTGGTGACCGCATCCATACCTTCCTTTACCTGCCCGAACACCACGTGTTTCCCATCAAGCCTGTCAAAAGACAGACAAAAGCTGACTTCGGCAACCAGTGTTGAGACTATGAGTGACAGGGCTGAGATAACAAATTAAAACCTTAAAAAAAAAAAGAAAAAAAAGAAAAGTATTTACCATTCAGTTTTAGTGGTGCTGATGAAGAACTGGGAGCCGTTGGTGTTGGGCCCTGAATTTGCCATTGAAAGTGTTCCTGCAGACATTGAAAAGCCAACAAGTAAATCAGTTAAATGCGATGCAGTAAACAAGATCTTGACCTCCTTTTAATCCACCTTTTGAGCCAATAACATCCTGACTGTGGCAAAATGGGAATCGTGACATAAATCAACAAGTGTATTTGGGAAGGCCTGTTTATCTTCTCTGAAACTGACGCAAACTGATTATGCAACACTTTGAAATGAAGCACAAAATAATCAGCATGTGGATGAAGTTTATTCAAGAAAGGAGTTATTTTGATTAGTGCATGTTGACTCACTAAAAAAGTAGGTCATTCACCTGAGGATTGCAAAATCCATATAGAAGGAGGTGGTTTTAGTAATGCATGAAATTAGGCACTGCCATCTAGTGGAGAGGCAGCTACAAGGTCAGGGTTCCTACACCTTATCCAAAGACAAATTCAAGCACTTTCAATGTGCATTTTCAAGCATTTCAGGCAACTTACATCTGTGCAAATTACATTTATCTATAAACATATATTTAAAATGAGTATTTCACTTCATCATTACAAAAATCAGATATTATTATATACTATACAAAAACAAAAATATGTCTTGTGATTACGTTCTACAAAGGGTGACAAAGAAAAACACAAAGTTTCATGAATCAAATGTGTCACTGACATCCTATAAAACCTGACGGAGCCAACATCCAACTTATTTTATTTATTTATTTATTCATTATTTTAATCTAAAAAGCAAACTGTTCAGTCCGGTAGTGATTTATGAAAGTAATGCAATTACAATTTCAAGCACTTTATCCAAAATCCAAGCACTTTTCACACATTAAGATACAGACAATAACCTGACAAATTATAATGTTTGGAAGCACGAATTTGTTCCAAATGTCAGAAAATAATGAAAATATTAGAATTCCCCATATATGAGTTACTGGAACCATAGAACACTTGTTTACTTTTACTTGACCAGTGACTTAAATTATTATTTCCTTATCAAAACTGTTGATTAATTCAATAATAATTGTTTCAGCATTATTCAAGAGCCTCCCACACAGAGATTTACTTTAATTAGTCCATAGATCTGGATAGAAACACTGTGTGAAGTGCTGATATACATCATGGACAGTTACAGGACAGTTTGTACTTTAAACTGAGATAAAGTAGTTTATAGTAAATGTGTGAGTGAAACTGTGGAGATGTACCTGGGCCAGTGTGTTTTAATTTGAAGTTTTCATCTTTGAATGTCTTCCCGTATATAGATTTCCCTCCAGTGCCATTGTGGTTTGTGAAATCTCCCCCCTGTAATAAAAAACCCAGCAACAGACAATTTTAGGCAGGAAAATAGAGACTAAACACAGTCTTTACTGAGCGCTTAGATCTTTTCTTTTCCCTGTTGGATGTTAGTATTGTATTATATTAAACCTGTGGTATTAAGTATTGAAACTCCTGACAACTTTACTTTGCACATTATTTGCACAATCTTCATTGTAGATCTTACCTGACACATGAACTCAGGTATGACCCTGTGAAACACAGAGCCCTTGTATCCGAAGCCGTGTTCCCCAGTGCACAGAGCTCTGAAGTTTGCTGTGAAATGAATTGCCTTTTTTAATTAATACTAAAACAAGTCAATGATTGGTAATAGTTCCTTAAATAGTGACTAAGGCAAATAAAAAAGCTCTGTTAGCTGAGAAGCATGATTGAACATACCTGCGGTCTTTGGCACTACATCTGCGTTCAACTGCAAGACAAGTCAAATCACAATCAAATGAATGATTTCACTTATGGGTGCTGTGTGATTCATGCTGCAGGTGGGACCAAGGTGTTCTTGAGAGGCTAACGCTAGCTAAGCTACCTCAATGATGATTCTTCCCAGAGGTTCACCATCAGCCTCGACGTCCAGAAACACCACCGGGTTCTTGGCGGGACCGGAGTTCAACAGCCTCGCAGCGGCGATGCCCGGTGAGCTGTATTTAATGCGGTTTTTGATTTGTATCATCGCTGCTCAGCTGACAGGCCGCAGCAGGCTGCAGGCCATGGGTGCCGCTGCTGTTTACATGTGACGTCACTGAGCGCGACAGTCAAACAGCGACACCACGTGGCAGGTTTAGGAAGACGCTGACAAAAAAAATAAATGTCATAAAAGGTTCACTTGGTAGGTGTTGTTTATGAGTTTTATAGTTTGTCAAAATGTTTCATATGATGGAAACTTTATGCTTGGTTTACCCGAACAAAACAAAACGTTGTGTAACACAATAAAAATGAAATGCTGATGAAGATGACACAGTTAATCTGCTGTTCTGTCTTGTTTCATTTTGTGTTTTTACATGTAGCTTACTTTATAGAAATGGGGGGCTATTGGAATGATTGGGGTTAAGTCAGTATGAGGATTTTTAAATTTTTTTATTTTGTAAAATTGCTGTTTTCACCGACTTCAGACAATCTTTTAGACCAACTTTAAGTGTTTTTGAGACATTGACATTGAGGCAATTCAAATTTATGAAGATAAAAACGTGACTGTTTTAAGAAAACTTTTATTTGTGTAGTGTTATATATATATATATATATATATATATATATATATAGGAAAAACACTAAAATTCCCTGTATCTCTGAACTCTCTTTAACCAAATCGCACACACAAAGTCTACAGGTGATCTTTTGATAATTCCCAGGGAGGCCCACCTCCTACTTTGAAAATCTCTGGTCAAGGAGTTTATAGGCAAAATGTATATTTAGTTATGAAAATGTTATGTCAGATGAAGTGATAACAACTAAACCATCTTCATGACAACTGAGCAACTCCATCAAGAAAGGTCAGAAAACTTCAGAAACAGTAAATGAACTTTATGTAACAAAATAAAAATGAAATGCTGATGATGATGCAGTAAAGCAGCTGATTAGTTTTGTTTTGTTTACATGTTGCCTTCTCTATAGAAATGTGGGACTATTGGGATTAATTACTAATATTACTTAATGCTCATGTCTATCAGTCATATTCACATTAAAAGGAGTGAGGAAGTGTGAGGGTGAGGAGGAACTGTTCCATTTGCATTTGTGCAATTTGCTTTGCTTTAATCTAATCACTGAACCTTTCTGCATTCATGTATGTTCAGGCACAGGATTGGCAATGGTTTCCCCCTTAAGGGAATAATACTATAAGTAAAATATCACTACAGGGGAGGCATGATAAAAATATAAATCTGTTCATTATCATCACAAAAATTCAGCTGCAAAATTCAACATTTTTTAAAAATATATTCCTAGACCACAAGGAGGTGTGTAATGATAACCTATATATTAATATTTTCATTTGATGCTCCTAATTACTGATCAACAGGTGTGGCAAAAGTTTAATCCAAGAGGGAGCTTTATCGTCAGCATCATATGTGTGTAAGATTAGTGTTGGTACATCAGGCATATACTGAACAAATTCACCCGTAGAACAGTGTGTAAGCTCTTGTATATTTTTTGTCTGGAACTTTTAAAGTTTAACTCAATTACATTTTTACAGCTCTAATCTGTGACTCACCCATTATTTGAGGGAAAGGAGCTGCTAATTATTTGCTACAGTGATTGAATCAATCTACTTCATTATTAATTTCAGCTCAAAGGATGAGAGATAACATGTTGCTTTCTACATTTAACAAAGACCCTTTTTACTAAAAAAGTGTGAATGAAGTAGACCTTTTCCACAGCAGACATTTTGACCTGTTGTAGTAGGAAAAGCACAGGTGTTACTAGTACCATTAACAATGGAAACACACATAATACCAGGACCTTTAGACCCAGAGCACTGAAATGGCATTAATTTTATTATTCACACCTGTGCTTCTCTCTGACATCTCAAAATGTCCTCAGTGAAACAGGCGTATTGGTTATTCTGTGCTATTCCAGCTCGTATAAAAAAAACACCATTAACAAGAGTAATCAGTTTAAATTACGTAACCGCATCGCACATTAAACACTGAAGATCTTCGATGGATTTTTAGCACAGAATTAGAGTCCTGTTATTATCTTTTTGGTAGAATATGTAATGATAATAATGCGGGTTGGATTTTGCATGTCAAAAGATGCAGAGGCCATAACTTGTGTTTCATCTGAATACATATTTATTAGATAAATATTAGGATGTCACGTCATCTAACTACATACAGATTTGCAAGACTAAAAATCACAATGTTTTTCTGACCAGTTTCGAATATGAAATGATTGTACATAGAATGTACAAAACCAAAGAGACAACTGCCACTTCTTGTGCCAATCACTTCAGATTGTACCTTTATAGCATATTTTGCCAAATTGCATAAAAATTATAAATTTGACAATTTTTTTTTTTTTTTTTTTACAAACTGTAAATTTGGAAACAACCCTTAAGAGCCACTCAAAGCTCGATGTCTCCAAGTCCCAATTATACCTCAAAAGGTTTGAATAATTTTGTAGCACCTTTATAAAGTACACAGGTAATAGAGAAATACACAGAAGTTTAATATTACACAAAGGAAAAATGTCTTTTTTTTTCTTGGAAACCCCACGTGGGGGGGCACATAAAGTATCTTACATAAATGAACAGGCGTGGTTAGAGAGGTCTGCACAGACGCAATCAAACACAGACTCATTTTGCCAATTCAATGTCTGACAGGAGGATGGAAGCTTTACAAATTCTAAATACACTATGCACACTCCCCCTGGAGAAAATGAATACATTTCTGTTAACGTGTCTCTATTTGTCATTTACATTATGTACACATATCCCTTACATCCCCGAACCCACCCCACCCCAACCTCCCCTTGTAATGCAAATAGGAGCCCCCCCCCCCAATTTCATTTTACAATATTAATTGCATTCTCTTTTAAATCCTCAACTCAATTTCCGACGTCTGCAATAAGACAGTACAATTTGTGTTGCTCAAATTACTCAATGTGATTCTGTGAAAAGGTTACACTTACAGTTACACACTGTGTAGGGAATTAAAACATCCCAATGCGGCAGTGCATTGTCTTTAACAAACAGAGAGACAAACACAAACAACATCTGATCCTTCAACTGTGTCATATGCAGGTGATGTGATCAATTAAGCCATATTTGGTTCTTCAGACTTATTAAAAATTTCAAATAGGGGAACTTTTTATCCAACAACATACAGTATACTTTAAATTTGTTGACTGTACTGCATAAAAACTGTGTAAACCAAATTATACCTGTCATAAAAACACGGGACAAAAAATAATAACTTAAAACAATATAAAATGTGATGAAAATACACAAATCATTGCTAAGTATGGTTATCAAAAGCTCATTATTAGGCCTCAAAACAACCCAGAGGACATTTTGCACATTCTTACTTTAAATAAAGAGGACGAGGTCACTTGTTCCAATAACATTAAACAGAATTTTTGGAGAAATTTGGACCTCTAAGCTGCATTAAGAATCTTTTAGACAGAAAAAACAGCTCATTTAAAGCTGATTTTTATATTTAAAAAAAATAAAGAAAAAGACAAAAACCCTCTTAAACTTGCCTGCTGAGCAATCCTAATAATCCTTTCCACTGATGCATTGTCACAGGGTAATGGAAAAACTGTTCACAATACACAGGTACTCAACACAAGGCCAGTGAGAGTGCATTTGGATAAATCGGTTACAATATTGGACTCAGGGATGTGTGTGTGTGTGTGTGTGCGTGTGTTGTGAGTGTGTGTAGTCCTTGACAGACATACAGTACCATGTAGTTGCCAGTAATAGATAGGTACAGTACTGTACAGTCACAAAGTATTCACAAAGGGTATATACAACAGCTCTGGAAACACTGTTGGATCATGCAGGATGTGTTTTTTTTTTCCCAAAAAGATGCAGTTCAACAGTAACAAAACGACAAAAGGAAAGATCAGTACAATCACACAGACGCTTCTATAAAATACAGTGATTTAAAAACTTCTGTAGACGTCTGAAATCCTGCTCTTACACCAACATAATATCCAAACCCCTTTAGAAAAAGCATAGGACAACTTTGGTGATGTGTTTCTGATTAGTTTCAACGTGGGACAAAGATAAAACACATAAAAAAAGGACAATAGTAATTAAAAAAAAAAAAAACCAAAAGAAATAAAATAATAAATATAAAGATGACAGAAAATGATTTGATCAAGCACGTTTACGCGGGACAAAGACAACAGGAGCCGTTGGCACACATGCACTTGTGAACAAAATGGTGCAGAATTTGATGAGGAAGAGCGAAACGTTACAATAAATACACGAGAACGACTGCAGACTGGCTCGAGGAGGAGGAGGAGGAGGAGAAGAAGAACTGACGCAGTTCTTAAAGCGGATTGTTTTCTCTTTCTTCCATTCAATATTTTCCTTCCCTCCTCTGTCTCAAACTGTCTCTCCCCGCTGTGTTTCACACACGCTCGCAGGCAAACAAAAGAGGACACGTAAACACACACACAGATATATACACACACACACACACAAGCACAACATGCACTCATTTCCTCTGTTGACACTGGAGGACGATTTAGCTCATCCTCTCAGCGTCTCTCGCACGCACGCACATGCACGCACGCAGCCCCCCCCCCACACACACAGACACACACTCACACACACACACATGCTGAGGAGTCTGGGGGTCGAAGTTCATGGCATGTGCCAAAGTTTTGGAAGAACACATTTCAAACAGGTTAAAAACACTCTTACAAGACATGTTTTTTTTTTCACAAAAGGAAAATAATAAAAAACAAAAAACAAAAAAAACAAAGCTACAACACTTTTCTGTCTCTCCTCCTCTCGTGTTGTTTACACATGATGATTATAGCTGCACAGTTTTCAGTTGAAAAGTCACAAATATCATATATGTATATATATAATATCATTTAGTGCCCGCCAACATGGCTGTAAATGGTGTGTTTCGAGTCAGGCGGTGGAACTGGTGCGTGGAATCTTTACACGACGGGAGGAAAAAAAGGGAGCGCGGCGGTGGGATCCTGCTTTCTCCCTTGAGAAGTTCCCAAGCAGGCGCCTCTTTTCAGCCACACTCCTATGCCACACATTATCTGTGTACGTGTGTGCGTGCGTGAGCATAGGAAGCTGCTTGGAGTGTCGACAGGAGGCCGGTGAAGTGTCTGTGGACGGACAGTCAAACACGTCACGACTCCCATAGGTGCAGGAGGGTTTTATAGGGGAGGCGAGGGGCTAATTGTTCTCAAAGAGGGAGAGAAGGTCGTCGTTGCTGTTGGCGGGGAGGTCGGGGGGGTCCAGGTATGATAGTAACTCGTCTGGGTTGGCCAGCTCTGGAAGCAGCTGTGGATAAAAAGAGGCAAAAAAAAAAAAGAGATGATGAGCAACAAGGCTAAATAATGAACAATGACAAGATACATCACCCATTCTTGAGAATTGAGACAAATCATGTCCAACCAAAAACAACTTTAAAAATTATTATTACAAACACTCAAATTCCATTTTTTGGTGAAAGTGTATTCTTTAAGAATTTATATATACGAAATATATGTAATTTGTCAAATGTCTGGGTTTGCTTCAGATACTTTAAAATATGTTCATAGTCTTTGAAAACATTAACAATAACAGCTGATGAGATAGGTATAAAACCTGCTACTTTAATAATCTTTGTTCTAAAGTTGATTTTTTTATGAAAATGTTGGTAATAAAGGCATAAAAGGGTTAGCTATATCCAAAGGACCTCTGTCTCACTTCCTGCTTTAAAAAAGGCAGGAATACACGACAATACTGACACTTTCTATTTTTTGCTAATTCTTTATATAATATTGTTTTATATGCAGATGTGTCTTAACCATAACATATCAGCTCTGCAGCTATTCTAAATCAAAGCTAAATAAGAATTATGGTTTAAAAATGTGTATGTGCCATGTGTAACATACTTTACTACGCCGTGAGATGAAAAAATGTCACATTTTGTTTAGTCACTAGGAGTTTGGCTCGTTACAAGATTTAATAGCAAAGAGTTTGATCTTTTAAAATAATTTTTTCCCAGCATAACTGAAGAGTAAAAATCAAACTCCCCTCAAAATCTGGATTTTGTCCCAATTCTCAAGAACGAGTGATTCATCTTTCTGATGCCAGGTGACTTTGAATCATGCTCAAGTGTCTCCAGTGTACACATAAACACAGCTATCACTGCTCAGAAGCAATCTGAGAGTCAAACACAAACAGAGCACAGAGCAGAGAGATGAGAGCAGCTGCAGCAGACAATGTTAGCTGTTAACAGGTAGCTCAAGGTGCCCAAAAAGTGGGCACACTTACATCCAGCGAGGGTTCAGGCATGTCCTGCGCTCCCTGACCCATCTGCCCGTCTGAGGAGGGGTTAAAGTTCAGATCGCTGTGCGGGTGACTGTTCTGCCCAGGCTGCTGAGGCTGCGGCTGCGACTGGCGAGGCGGCTGCGATGATTGGCCGCTGTGATGTAAGGGCGGCCCTGTTTGACTGCCGGGGTGGGGAGACGCATGCAAGATCTGCTGCATGGAGTTATGGGACTGATCGGGATGGGACATCTGCAGGTGCGAGAGAGGAAGACAGAAAGCCAGAGGAGGAGGAGGAAGAGAGAGTGAGGAGGAGAGTGTTAAGGAGGGAGGGGGGGGGATGCGTGGGAAGAAAGAGAGGAAAAGCGAAATGAGTTCCAGCGTGAATAATATGGAACAGGCCTTCTAAATGGAAGCTGTGATCAGCAGACATGTACAGCTGCAACATTATACGGTGACATGAGCATGTGAGCATGACTGAGCACACATGCTGGCTAGAGGCGCAGGCTGCACCTTGTTCAGATAACAAATCTGAGGCTCTTATTTCAGCGTGGCACAGATTCGCTTCTACAAACTAAGGTACCAATTTATACTAAAGGACTAAATAACTCAGCAGCAGATAAATAAGGCTGGGTCGCACCAACAAGGATTCATTTTTAAATTGAATTTAATCATGGTTTAACTTTAAATTATGTTGCATCAAACATTTAAACTAATTTAAAATGAAGAAACTTACTTTAAAGAAAGCAAACAATATACTTTTTAGCTAGAGAGCACACAATGTAACATTCTGAACTTAACTAGCAAACAATATAACATGTTTCAACAATGCAACATTTTGTTAACTTTTTAGCTGGCTAACTGGCAAACAACTGTTGTTTTGTTTTGTTATTTAATTTTTAGCCACATAGCAAAAAAAACTCACATGTTTTATTTTACGTTTTAGCTAGCTAGCCAGCATAAAAAAAAACAACCTTTTAGCTGGATAGCAAACAGTATAACGTGTTTTATTTTACCTTTGAGCTAGCTGGCAAACAATGCAACATTTTGTTAACTTTTTAGTTAGCTAACTAGCAAACAAAATACTGTTTTGTCAAAGAATAGGCAAACTCTAATTTTGGTTTACACAAATCTGAATCTACTGATTTTAAGCCTAGTCCTGCTAAACTCTGATTAGAACTAATCACAGATTATATTAATATTTGTTGGTGCAACCCGGTCTTACAGACATAAAATTTAAGTGAGACTGAACTGTTTTCCATTCCCATAAAAATACTTTGTTGGTACAGTAGCATGGGAAAGCAAGCAGCCCTGGAAGTTGACCCCACTTACTGCATCATTCATGCCATGGCTGAGGGGCTTGTCCTGGGGGAGGACACCACCAGGGCCCTCTGGGGGGTGGGAGAGCTGGGGCCCATGGATAAAGTCATTCATAGGGGGACCTCCTCCACCTCCTCCTCCGCCTCCTCCGACTCCACCACCAGAGGGGTTCCCGTGAGGGAAGTCAAAGTTCCCTTGGCTGTGGTAACTGTTGCCTTGAAGGACAAAAGAACAAACACATTTTAATCATTAGGCTAACTGCAGTTTGACCTCGCTGACTTGTTTGATGAATCCCTGCTGTTGCGAAAACTTATCTTTTTAAAGAGGTTACATAACAGGATATATGTGCACGTTCTACTTTCTTACTGTTATCTAACATTTATCAGAGCAACGAGCTTACAACATTTTAAAACAGGTTCAGCATAAAGCTCTCCTCGGGGCTGTTTCTTTGTTTAATGCACTAGAGACACATCAGTAGTTCCTGCTAGAAAATGCTCAACAGCTCTGTTTTCCAACAAATGAGCTGACTGTCCTGTTATTTATCTACACAGCAGGATCCTGGCTGCTTTTCTTTACCTGCTCCAGGGTAATCTCCCCCGTTGCCACTGCCATGTTGACCTGGGTGAGGGGGGTAGGGGCTGGGGCCTGGTCCGTGGCCAGGTCCGGGTCCTGGGCCAGGTCCGGGGCCGGGGCCAGGCCCTAGCTGGGCGATCATCTCCATCACATTGGGCATGGTCATCTGACTGGGGCTCATGGTCTTAAAGCGCTTGGCAAGTGGTCCGTCGGGGTCCTCTTTGATGTGTAGCTCAGACTTGATGGGAACAGGTCTCCAGCTACACGTAGGGTCTATAGTGACCTCCTCAAACTCTGAACTGTTAAAGGAGATGGTAGAAAGTGTGTGTTTAATTTTGAAACAACAGGCTCAAAGTCATGGATGGATTAGCAGAAGAAGGAGAAGAAACTTACTTTTGGATGGCATTGAGGATTCCCCACATGTACTGGTCCACCTCCAGACCTTCTAACAACGCTGTTTTACTGAAAGGAGAAAAAAGAGATATATCTATCAGAGGCATTCCTTATACAGGGTTCCTGCAGGTTTCAACACGGTAAATTTAAGACTTTTTGAGACCAGCATTGATAAATAGACTGCAGTTTCTCCCCAAAAACACATTTAAAAGCGAGACTGAAGTTGAAGCTGTTAAAAAAGTAACATTCACATCATAAATCAATTTTTAAGACCTGTCAAAATCATATTTAAGACATTTTAAGGCCTAAAGTTCAGATTATTGGATTTATTGGACCGCCACAATACAGTATGCAACCAAGGACTGAAACTAATAAAATGCCTGCAGCTAGCTAAAAATGTCAGCTTTCAGGATTATTTTAGTACCCTCATAAAAGCACCACAGATAAAACTGTATACTGACAAACTCAATACTGTTTGTCTATCTCAGTGTACCTTACTTTTCTTGGAGAAATGACCAGAAGATAAATACTTTGATATTTACAACTGGTTGAATGAATCACCAGGTAAAATCAGATGAAAACCAGGCTTAGTTAGCTTCAGCTGCTACAGTTTGTCTAAACAAATTAACAACTGTCACTGTCTCACCAATTTTGTCTTATGAACGGCTCTGTTCTTTCGTTCAGAAATTTATGAAAACTGAGCTGTGGTGTCTTAACCGTGTTGGTGGTGCATCTTACCACACAGCAACTTTTAGGTATTTTTCTGTTGTTTGCTAGCAGATGGAAATGATCAGGAGGCACCTTCATGCAATACAAAATCATTGGAGAGTGATGAATTGTTTTTTTCCTCTGTAATTGCTCTCTGTCTCTATTAGCATTCCCATCTTTACATCCCCTTAAAAAGAACAGCTTTTCACTTACTTGCACACAGGACACCTCCATGTCCCCCGCTCACAGTTGAGCTGCAAGTACGACTCCAGATCAAAGCACTGTGAAGGACATCATACATCATTAGAATAATCTTCTTCCATTCACAACAACACACGACTCACAATTTGTTTCACTAACAATAAAGTTTAACCGCTTCTTTAAATCCAAACAAACCTGGACATGTTTGCAGTCATGCCCCCGTGCGGGTAGCTGGATGCGTCGGAAGGTAATGGGACATTTCAGAGACACTTTAATGGCCGTCTGCTCCACGCCGTCCTCCCCGTTGAGTGTGGTGTTGCCTGCCGAGGCCGCCACACTGCTGAAGTTCCTCTTAACTAAAACAACATTTCAGAGGGATGGTATTACTTTGTGAATGTTTACAGGTGCACTTCAAGACCTCTTTCAAAGCGAAGCATAAGGAGAAACAGGTGTACGCTCATGTAATTAAGATGTACTTATGCATATTAACTACACTAAGAGACCAAACGAGCCATACTCTTGGTGATGCAGTGTTCTGCAGGAAGGAGTCTTTTCTTCAGGAGCCCCTGGAGGACGGATCGCACAGATGGCCTGTGGACCAGCTGCAGCACAAACAGGTGGGACTGCACAGCAACACAAGGCCATGAGAAAATAAAACACATATTTAGAACAACGCATACAGTTAAATAATGTGTGTGATAATCATCGCAGCTCATCTTTCTGCTGAATGGAATAATCACATTTCTGTACATCACTTCTGTGTACTCACACAGCAGCAGGCGGTGACTGTAATCTGGATGGTGTTTCTTCCAGGTTGGCATACGTGCTTCAGGTGCAGGGGCTTGTGGGAGGTTTTGTTGTCCCCCCTCTCAATGGTGAGGGGCGTGGCATTGACGCTGACCTGGACGGAGGCGGGCCAGTTAGTGTTCATCTGCCGGTCTTCGTGGTGGTAGCACTTAAACTGCAGCTCAAGGTCTGACCTGTGAGAGTGACAGTACGAGAGTTCATGTTTTGTTTGTCACATTTATGAGGACAAACATCAAACAATTTAAATGTCACTACTCTCCCTATGATTCAGTTCCTGCCCAGATATAGGTTCTCTATCACTCCAACATCCACTACATACTTAAAAAACAACCACACAAATGCTGAATTATAATAATTTAAGTATTACAGACCTTACTAGGGAAACATTCTTCAATGACTGCAGTTTTGGTTAATTTTCAAAAGAAATGTCTGCTTTTCTGCTGTACATTTCAGAGAGTTGCTTTATTACAGTAATTTTCTGATAAACACCATGTGATTGTGGTGCAGGGTGTGCACTGATGGGAGAAAATGTGCAAATATATTGTTAGTGGAGGCTTGCATGGTGGTCCTACCTCCACATGAGGGTCTGGTGGACGGAGGGTCGGAGGTGGAAGACGTGGTTACTGACAGCCAGGTTGTGCTCCAAGCGGAACGGCTCCAGCACCACTCCGTCCCTGACGGGAAATGTCAGCCGCAGCTCCTCGTTGGGGTTAGCTGGGAGGGAAGGAAAATAATTGGGTAGTTAGCTATAGTAAAGAGTTAACTTTTCACACAGTTCATCAGATGAAAAGAACACATTGTGTACAAGTAAACGTCATGTAGACACTCACTTGGAGGGGGCGGTAGTGCTGTCATATTTGGTTTCATGTCAGGTGGAAATGGGGGCTTCACATCCTGGTTTGGCGACAGGTACGGAGGAATACCACTTCCTGGGGTCATAGGGGGTGTGGGGTTTCCAGGGACTGGGGAGTGGGGGTAGTTACCGGGCCTGGGGGGCTGTAAAAGACAGGAAAGGGCAATAATGAAAACATCTGCATAACTCATTTCATGTTCACTACTGGTTCAAATTTAGCACAAAGTTCTTGCTGAAAACATACCCCGTTGCCTTGGCCGTAGGAGTATCCACCTCCAGAGAAGTTGGTGCTCTGACCATTGAAAGGTTCTTGCTGTACAGGAAATAAAGGGCAATAATAATTTGATATAGTTCCTGACAGCACCAGGTATACACCATGTAGTTTGCTCCAAAATGTGCTGCAAATATAACTCCTGAGTAGGAGTAGGTCATTGTCGAAAAATAGATCAATGGATGAATGGTGTGGTTTAACAGACCTTGTAGTACTGGCCCATGGGCATGCCAGGTGGATACTGTCCTTGGCCCTGCTGCCCTGGCATTCTCTGGCCAGGGTAGTTAGGAGATGGCAGCGGTCTTGAGGCATTTGATGAGGTGTACTGCCCCTGCTGCGGCGGGAACTGACTATTCGGTCCGTACTGCTGACCCCCGTAGCTTCCCTGGAAGAAGAAAGTTAGAAGAAAAGACATTAAACACATGTTTTAGGTGGCCTATGACACATAGGGCTCTATTTTCCAGAAATAGGGCGCAAACACGAACGCAAGCACAATGTCCAGGTGCAAACCAGCCCAAAACCAGGTGCAAGAAAGGCTGAGCATATCATTAGTAAGCTCCTCTTATCCCTTTTAAAAGTAGCAACAGGTGAAATGGAGGGAGAGGCTGAGAAAAATAAAAAGTTCAACACCATGAAGCACCTGAAATTCTGAAAGAAAAAAAAAACAACAACACCCCAAGTATTAATATACATCACGTCAAACATGCTGTCTAGGGTTGTAAGAAATTATTGAAACAGGTGTTGGATGTTACAGGGACTGTGATGAATACAAATGCAGAGCCCACTGTTCTCAGTGCAAAAAAAGTAGTGTTTTACTAAGATTTATTGCACATGGCGGAGTATTCTTTAAAGTATGACACTTTTCCTAAAATGAGATTAAATAACCCAGCCCAAATGTGCTCACAGTTTTGTTATACATTGCAATCTATTGAGTTGTAACCCCTGTATCGTGATACTTATCGTATTGCTAGATTCTTGCCAACGCACAGCCCTAATGCTGTCAGTGGTAGAAAGAGCAGGCAGATGAGGTGTGTGGGTGCAGCAGCTGCTTTGTGCTTTCATACGCGTAAGCAACAACTGCAAATATTTACAAACATGACCGCAATGCAAAGTGACAAAATCAAAAACTGTAATAATCCTCTTGATGTGACAGAAAAATAAAATATTTTGACTAGTTAGAATAGATTGGACTTTTGCTTTTAATAAAAACGCCCATAAAGATTTGTTGTAGCTGCATCACTCCAGATGATTTTACTGTTAAACCTGGAATCTGTGAGTCACAGCTCTCCAGTCTGATGTTTAGAAAAACACAGTACATTAATTAACTGTTCCACAGCACTTCTCTCAAATCAGAGACGAAACGCACGAATCACTCCTGCTGCTGTGTGATGACTACAGGCCTTTAATCAACTGCACGGAAAAGATCCAACATTCTTACAAGTTGTTGTGAGAAACTCGCTCATTAAACAGAACATCAGTTTTTATGGAACCCCGACTCATGTGGATAATATTAAGAGTAAGAATCTTGCTCAGTCACAGTAAAATTGTATTTAGATGCACATATCAATCTGCAGAAAATGAAAAAGTGGTGCAAGAGATAAGAGGTGGTATGAGCAGGTATTAATGCAAAAGCAATTTCGTGCCAGGAAAACAGGCGCAGAACCAAAAGAATGTGTGCTCAAGGAAAATTGCATAAAAACTGTGGTTGCTTTATGCCTGTAGGAAAATAGAGCGCACAATCTTCATTGTATTTTAATTTTGCGATCTGTCCACTCACCTCTCCAGGATACGGCCTCTTCATCCCCTGCATGGGCATGCCCTGTCGAGGTCCTCCAGGATACCCTTGCTGAGGCATCCGCTGGCCGTGAGCTCCAAACGGCCCCATGCCTGGGGTCCGAGCCTGGTTCATGCCCATGGGAGGCCCGCTCATGTTAGGGTTGTTCATGGCTGATCCCATGCTGGCTGGGTTCATTCCTCCAGGGGGACCTCGTGGGCCTGGCTGGTTCATGAACTGGCTGTTGTAGGCCTGAGCAGGGCCCATTTGGAACGACGAACACATCTGGAGGCAAAACAGAAGGTTTTAGTGTTTCACATGATTACTTTGGATCTCCAGCAGCTGGTTACATAATTCCTGTGTATATTTGTATTTTGGTAAGTGGTTATGGTTGTAAACATCTGTTAGCAGGTGTGCACTCTACCTGTCCATACTGGTTCATATCTTTATTCTGGGTTTCCTGCAGAGCTGCCACCGTGGCCGTCGCCGTGGCTGTTGCCGTGGCAGCAGCAGCAGCGACAGCAGCAGCTGCAGCGGCAGCGGCCGGCTGAGTGAAGTCACCAGGAGGACGTGTGTGGGAGGTTATTCCCATCCCACCTGGAGGGGGGTTTGGGCCTCCAGAATAACTTTAAAAAACAGAATGCATGTTTTAATCATCATAAATTTTAGACAGATGCTATTTCCACCTGAGGTGGAATAGCCTACGTGGCTATTCGCACCCGGGGTGAAATAGCCCATGTGGCTATTTACTGACAGGTGTACGTATATAGCCTAGCAAGGCAGAGACAAACACCCAGGTGTCCTTAGCCAACAATGCTATTTGCAGCTGGTGTGAATAACTATTGTGATTTATGTGGCTATTTACACTCACAAGGCAGAGACAAACCATGATATTTTTCTGAATATAAGTAGTTTTGCTGCCTAAATCTAACCAAATTGCAACTGAATGCTGAAAATAATCATTTAAAAACACTATAATAAAGAGTCAACTAAGTCTAAAAATGTAGTTAACACTAGGATGTGAATAGTCAAATAGCTGCCAAGAGACTACTCTCACAAGGATGCACATAGATACTCAATAAATGTTTTTGTTTTCTTTTTTTCTTCAAAGAGAGTTGTATCCAGCCTCTTACCTCCCACTGTATCCCCCAGGGCCTCCAGGGTAGCCAGGCCTGCCATACATGCCGTGCTGCGTGTACGGTTGGTTGGAGCCTCCTTTGTTTGGAAACTGTTGCTGTTGAGCGTTGAACTGGGGTGAGTTGAGCCCTGCTGCGCTGCCAGACATACCTGATCCCATCAGGTTACCTCCAGGATTCATGGGGTTATTGCTATATGCCATGGGGTTACCGAGCACCTGGATTTAACAAGGCATGACACAGGAAGATAAATTAGCCATCAAGTTTGTAAAATTAACAAAACCCTGCGCGTCAAGGATAGACTGAGTTTTAGAACTTATAATGACAGACTGGGTGCTGCTCATGCATGGACGTACCTGACTCTGTGACGTATTGGTCACGCCCCACACTGTTGTAACCACAGACAAGGACCCAGGGGGCTGGTTGGTGTTTTGTTGCCAGGGGACAGAGTCATAGGGAAAGGATCCATCACTGGAAAGGAGATCAAAACAAAAACATGTGCCTGATGTCACTTGAAGTTTCAACTGGCCGAGGAAAGAGCCAGCAGAGTTGCATGCCCGTCCAAAAATGTGAATAATTTGGGAATTCTCCTCGCCAAAATGTTAGGCAATTTGAAATGTTTGGCGTTGAATTTCAAAACACATTTTCAGCCAGGATATGTGCTAATGGCTGCACAGTGAGATGAGGAAAAAGCTCCAAATGAGCCGATAAGGAGTTGCACGCCCCCACACACACCAGTGAAAACTACATGTGATTAATTTATTTCTTTGAGCTGTTTAAAAAGCCAGTGGATATGGATAGATAGAGAGCAGTTGGAATGTTTAGCATTCAGCTTTAAACCAAATATCAGTGCAAAATATGAGAATCTGTTACATATAATAAACAAGATAAATCCTCAAGGGGAGAGGCAAGTGGCCAGTGGAGTGGGAAGGAACTGCTGTTTTTGGAGAGCAGCTTGTTTTCGCTCAGGGGTTAGCTCTTGGAATGGACGACGTGTTCAATATTTCCTCATAAAGGCACAACATTATCCCAAGATCCTCAGCAGAGGCAAACAGGACTCCTGGCTAACTCCTGGCTTTCTTCATCTTCTACTTCGAGTGAGTGAGAGGCATGAGCACACAATGTTCCAAAGACATTACTTCACAGCTCTCTTCTCTGCCGGTTTGTCGCTCCACCCCAAATCACCTCAGCTCCACTTCTCTGGCTCTCCTCCAAACAATGTAAAGCCTGTGTGTCTTGGTGTGTGTGTGTGTGTGTGTGTGTGTTATATAAGCGCTGAATTCAACAAAATACCTTCATGAAGACCAGGGCCACTACTGCACCCTGTCTGTTAAAGCTATGAAAGTGAACTTTAGTAAGCTTTATTGGATTAGTTTGGTTCAATCTTGGAAAATGTGTCATCTAAAAATTTGGGGAAAAGCAGAGAAATGAGACATCAAAAGCTACAATGAAAAAGCGCCAGGAAAATAATGACAGGTACCAATTTGCCAGTCATAAATAATTTAAAATCATTAACTGCATGCAACCATATAATTTTCTTTTCTTTCTCCTCGCTTTCTTTTGTTTACATTTTTCTACTCTGTCTTTCTCTACAACATTCTTGACACCTACATCTCCCTACACACACACACACACACACACACTTATCCTCAGCACCCATCCATACACACACTGTAACACCACACACACTTAACGTTATCTGATGTGCTTCAGTGGCTGTTGTTGCCTCTGTTTGTATGTTGTATGTTAACCATTACTTATGTAAGGTTATTTCTCATAATTTAAAACAATATGCATGCATTATAACACTGTTTAACATTTTTAGTAGAAATCATATGAATGAGTGGGGGCAGAAAAAACACCTGCTGCAAGTTTCTGGTAGTTTTTGAGATTATAGTTTTTTGCAATCTGGAAAAAAAAAACATTGCAAACTATGGCCAAAAAAACTGGCCAGAGAAAAACACACTAACCTAAAGAAACAGCACCTCTCTGTTTCCACGATATAGTATATATGGGATTTGATATCAAGAAGTTTGTATTACTAAAAATAAAAGTTGCATGCTGTCTGTCTGTTGCACTGTGATATTGTATTGATGTTTATTAAAGGGCTTTAAGAGATTTAACCTCATGCACAAAATATTCTGTTTTTTGCTCTTATTCCAAAAAAAGACAATATTCTTACTAAGCAATTTACAGATATTCCCATTTACATGCAGCCTACATGTATGCTCCAACTAACATAATGACGCATGTCCTACACCTTAAACATATCATATCCATTTCATAAGCAAGAATGTTCCTAAGCGGAAATGTGGGGTTTTCTTTTGTGCATACATCTCTACCCCAGGCTTGCAACTGTTGATTAGTTGGTTTGTTTACAACACACATACTGTGTCGCAAACTGCGGTAAAAACCCCAATTGAGATGCATATTCAAAATGCGCTGTGTGCATATCCAAACAATGCTCCTAAACTCCGCATAATATCGGCATATCCTACATATTTTAATCAGAAAATGCTACATTAGGGCCTAATTAAGAATTAATTAGAAGAATTAATCACACATGATATGTTGTTTATATTACAAGAAATAAATTCAGAATATTGTCATATTCTGAAGAATAGTGGAAAATTAGTAAACAAGTAAACAAAGTCAATGTTGGCTTCTTTCAGATGACTGCAAGCAGTAAAAGACAACTACCAGAGGGCAGAGACACTCATGCATCACTCCAGGTATCTATAGCAGGTGGTATTAAATCTGACAACTGGTGCAGTGTCAATGTTTTCTCCCTTTGACTGATTGATTACACATGTGTGAGGTAGATGTAGGCTGGGGCTGGTGTTGGTGTGTGTGGTGGGTGGGTTTGTGTGAGCAAATCATTCACTGATTTGTGTTGTTAAAATAGGGTTGCAAATTTTGTGCATTTTGCTTCTTTGGTAAAGGTGGAAAAGTAACCTTGAACTGAAATGAGAATCTGGGATTGACTCTGAAAGATAAGCAACGTGTTTCTTCATCTGACAGGATATGTGTCAGAGACTCCCCACTGACCTGTGTGTGAGGCCTGGCTTCATGCTGTTCATGCTGGGCTGCATAGGGACTTTTCCCTGCGGTTCGTTCTGCCTGTTCTTCTGGTGACGCAGCAGGAGGAGACGACCCAGCTCCTCGCACCACGACGACAGCAGGGCTGTGAGAAAAACACACACAGACACACACATAACCATGTGTATTAATCTCCCATCTGCACACACATACACACACGTTTACCTGCATGGACATGGATCTACTCTGGTGCATGTTTACGTTTCTGTGTGTGAATGATCACACAGAAAACAACTGGATTTTCTTGTTTTCACTTATAAACACACTTGAAATAAATAGATTTAGCCTGTCAGGTCTCAACAGTGCAGCATGCTGAATTTAAGAGCCATTCAGCCTGAAGTTATTGCTAAAGCCTCCAGGGGGCAGCCTGACTCAATAAACCTACATTGATTATTTGCCTGTGTGGATTTCACAACCGTTACATCACACCATCTCTACCTGCAGAGTAAAATATAAACTGAAATCATTTCTACAGCACAAAGGACCTCCCAGGTTTTCTGCTAAAGAGAGGGAGAGGCTGCAATGGAGCGTGAGAGGCAGACACAGGCAGAGGGATCGGGCTTGCAGATATCATCTACGTAGGAAATAAGAAACAGTGATACTTTCACTCTCCTCCACTTTCTTCATCCATCAACACCACTTAAATCTTCTCCACACTCTCCATGTCCTCTTATTTCTCTAAGGACTAATCACACTGAGATATTTTAAGAGATATTTTATTTTTTGTGCTGATGATGTGCCAATTTTATCTTATTTTTATTTCTACAATGCCAATCAACTTGTCTTTCTTGAATCAATCAGAGTTGTGAGGCTCATTTAAACATGCTGCCTGATTGTAGAAAGTTGTCTTCCTGACAAACAAACAAAACAAAGATTACTGTGTTCAGTGCCTAATTAAATAATTTAACATGCTATTTTTAGCCCTGTAGACCCAGATACACCAGCTTTCAGGATGTGCTGTTACCAGGTTTGGGGTTTGCAAGATGTGGAGCTTTTGAAAATGTTGGTGCCCCGAGGTTTACATAGTGTGTAACATTAAAAATGATTTACACAAAAAAGATTTACAAGGTCCCAAATGCACAAATGTCTCTCAAAATGCCTTGTAAATGAAAATGAAAATAAAAACATGGTTGCAAACAGAAAAAAATAGCCTTTTGTTCTTAAAAAGAAGTTTTCATATCAACATAACAGGACAAAAACACAATATTGGTCTGGTTCTAATCTGTACATCAAGATAAACCAAATTTAAACAGTTGGAGCTAAAATGTATTACATCTGATCTGACAAGATAATGTTTACAAAGACAAACAAAAAAAGAAAAGAAAGAGGGGAAGAAAAGGAGAGGACAGGAATGAGGAACAGAGCAGAGGAGCAGTAACAGTTTCTTGTGGAGGGTGGAGAGCACCAAGCCTCCTAGTTAAAGAGGAATTATTCCACCCTGCCATTACAGAGAGCTTATCTCCCCACTAAATCACCACCTCCACACCGAGGGACTGTCTCTTCAACTGGCAACCCACCATTTAGACCTAAAGATCAGCTTCAAGCACAAGTGATGGAGAGAAAGAGGCAGAGGAGGAAACAGAGTGGTGGTGACCTATCATATCAGTGTGAGTACGAGCGACCAATTCTAACACATGGCCAAGGCCAGAAGTCATTCATAATAGAGTGAGGGTCGTGCATACTTTAGCAAGCTTAGTAAAGTGAACGTGACTTTGTTTTCACCTCAGTCTCCTGTGTTAAAACCCCGGCCAACACCATCACGCGCTCGCAGCTACACTATCATACCCGTCCTCTCACTTCATCTCTTCACTCGGCATTAAATGCCCTCTCACACACTGAACACACCCGCATTCCTCTCAGTCATTTTCTGCTGACAACTTCTATTGTGATCCATCTGTTTAAACGATTATTAATTAAGATGTTTTTCGTTAACTTCACTAATGGAAAACAAGAGGATCAGATGCTAAGAGCACAGCCAACAAAAACATGAGAATATAAAGGCAAAGTCTTCTTTCATCTTTCCATTTATGCCCATTTCATTTACACAAGAGCCAGGTAATTAAATCACACACTTTCTACTGACTGAGGGCTCTAACAGCTACCTGGTGGAGATGAGCCAAAGCCAACAACATAAAAGCTTTTCTGTTAAAAGCTTTTTCACTCTATACACTGTCTTTACATCAGTGGCTTCCACAGCCAGAGAAAAGGTCCAAGGCCCCAGTTTTCCAAAGCCTCCTTAGCGCTACGTGCATCGTAAGCTGTGCCATAATGTCTCCCTTTAGCTTACAGGCTGTTTCTCAGAATCTCCGTAGCTAAGGTATCCCTTCTGAAAGGTATACCTTTAGAAGTCTGAACCACTTGTAAGCCGTCCCTTAGTGAGGTGCTCCGTTCATTCAGCCACAGTTTTAGCCTTATTAGGCTAACATTACGCTTTTAAAATGGACAGCTGCAATATAGTGCGCATCTAACCTACTTGTGTAAATTACATTATTAGTTTAAAATGATCTTCATGAAAATGAATTATTAAAAACAACTAATTATTAGTAGCAGCCCTAGTACAGAGTGACTTCCACAGTCAGGGTTCAGCAATAAGGTTCGGCCACTTGCCTTCTAAATCTAGCAAAAAAGAATTAAACTAATAAACTATTTTGATTATCAATTGGTCATTAGTTCTTTTTCATGCAAAAATGGCAGAAAATGTTTATTATCATATTAAAGCTATTTTTTGATTGACAAAACAAGACATTTAAAGAAGTCTGAAAAACTGGGATTATACACAATTTTACACTTCTGACATTTTGTAGACGTTGCTCTAGATTGAACATTACAATTACATTTAGTCTTTGTTGCTATTTGGTAACCATTAATAGATAAAACAATTTGTACAGGGGCAAGTAAAAACTGACTTTAGGCAAGTAGATTTCTGATTCACTTGACTGTCCGGACAAGTGAAGAAAAAAACGTTAACGTTACCCTGACAGTTTTAGAAAAGACTATTAAAACTATGCAGAATGTATAAAAAAGTAGATGAACCAAGAGAAACACGATAAATGTTCACTGTAAATCATGAAGGTTTTTAGATTGATTTACAACATCATAAAATAGTATCTTTTGTTTCCTGATGGGCAAATTCCACAACAGGTGAGATCAAACAGCACGTTTCTGGGGGGAAATGGTTCTCATTCTTCGTCTTCACACAGAGCGGGATGAAAGTTAAATGGCATGCTTATAGCCTAGCTTTGCCCAAACACTGGATATCTAGAAGATCAAGTAGCAGCTCTGCAGAACGTCAGTGCTATTTGCAGATGTGTTGACATGACAGTTTACAGTTGGGTAAGAAAGTCGAGAGAGTGTAGCTACAGTGTGTAACGTCAGGCTTATCTGGAGCTGGCAGTGTTGCCTGAAGGCACCTTCTCCAGTAGTTGTTGGTCTAATATTAACAATGTTTTCACCCTGAGTACATACAAAATAACAAAAGGATAACACTGGAGCTTGAAACCTGTAGGAGCATGTGAAGAGGAGCCGCTTGGTTACATGTAGCTTTTACTTTGTTAATAATCCCAATTATGTCTGTCTGTTCAAATATGGTAATTGCACCTCAGTTTACTTAGACATGCAATACCTTTGAGATGTTTAAAGGTGTATTTCCCTACCTTGGAGCAAAGTGGCTGCCGATCCCGGTAATTGAGTTTATCTAAGCTAATCTCACCAGTCATGCCTTTAAACTGCAAGCAGAGATGTCAAAATCTATAACTACATGTCAAGCTATTCCTTTCATCAGAGGACTACTGCTGTGGTTTACTAATGTGACACTGAAGCCTCACGTCTGAAGCGGCTGTGCTGTGTTGAGGTGTGTTCATCGGATTCTCTGCAATGCTTTGACACAGCGACTTGTCCTTAACCTAAAACTAACAAGTGGTCTGTTCTGTCCTCAGCCAGCAGCAGAGAGAGCAGAACATAAGCTGATTTTTCCGGAAACCTCTCCTGAACCCTCTGCGAACAGCTCCCTTTCTTAGAAGCCGCCGCTTTTAATTGAGTAATACCCAGAGACATATGGGCCCTCCTCACTCAGGCTGTATTTAATGCCATATGGGTGACTGATAGCAGGAGCCCCAGCTCGTTCTCACCTCACCTCAGCCCCTCCGGGAGCAGCAGGCAGGGAGAGTAAGCCCTGGTAACAGGCTGCAAGGCCCATTAACTAATGACAGAGTGTGTGTACAAGTCCTCTTTTACAAGGAAACCCCAATGCTAATTACTATGAACTCTAAAAGTGCTGCAAATGTGTGTGTGAGTGCAGGAGTTTGTGTGTGGTAAAAGCCTCAGAGCGGATCATTTTGCCAGTTAAATCACAACAGATTGCTAACTATCAGATTCTAGGACACTTTAAGTGTGTGCACCCCAAGATAATTCAGTTAGCTGCATGATGGTGACACCAATTTGTTGATGAACACCTGATACAATGTAAATGTGAAGCCCTGGATCCACCGCGTGTATGCAGTGGGTACGGCAGGGTTGATAAGGTGATGAACCGCTGTGCTCCTCAGCAAAGCAGTTAACTCTTCCCAGGTGTGAATCACAGCACAAAATGTGTTATATGATAAAAGAGGAAAGTATGATTTTAGTTTGGCCTGTCCAGTAGAGAAGAGCACCCTAAAATGGCCTAATTTAGTAAAATGCCAGTGATGAAGTGAACTTCCACCCACTGAAATGTCAACTTCAGTGCAAACAGATTTTATTCTCTCCTACACTCAATCAATTATTCTGTAGCGAATGGTATCCTCTGTGTTAAAAGGGCAGCAGAGCTCACCCAAAAAATCCCCCAAAACAGTCCATGTCTTGTCATTACAACCGATTCTCGTGACTTTGGCTGGTAAAGTTGCACATGTACTCCAACATGGCATTAATACATTTTTCAGTTTTCTACTGCTGACGAACAAAGTCTGTCATAAAATAACTTAAACATCAACTAAACTACTAAAGTAAAATACTTTACTTAACAACAAAACTATATGTGAGGGTAAATGTGGTTATATACATTTACATGTGTGTGAGAATAAAACAAGCAAAGATGGCGTATATTGTTGTGCTGGGTGACACTGTCTCACTTCAACCAGATTGAAATACCAATGTCTGACTGACTAACTTGAATATGAATACATTATTTATTTATTTTAAAAAAAAGGGCCAACCAGCACAGATGTCACAGATGTCAGAACACGTAGAGAGTCAATGACCACAACAAAAGTGTATCACCAAAACCCCTTTACTCCAAATTAATTACAGCCAGGTGTTTGTTTACCCAAAGCAAACACAAGAGGAAGGCAGAACTCAAGTGGTAATAAAAGAAAAAAAAAAATTGCTCATGTCTTGCTCTTTTTGGTGAATTTTATTTGCAACTATATGACTGACCAAAGTACTGATAAATCTTGGCGTCAAGCAGGGTCCAAAATTAACTTTGGCTAGTGAATGTCCAAATTTTACCAGCCACTCAATAAACTACCACTGTTTTTTGGCTGGTGATGAGTGAAGTAAATCTACCTGCCGCATGCATATTTTACCAGCATTTGGCTGGTGGCTGGTGCTAATTTTGGTCCCTGGCATCAAGTTTAACAAAGCCTTCATCAGAGTGCTGTGGAGTGCTTTTTTTTTCCTGAATTGAATTTAGACAAACAAATCAAACTTTTTCTGAAATTTAGTGCAGGTAAAGTGCATATCATAATATTGATATGGCGTCAGTGATGTGTTACTGCTATGGTCTCATGTAGCAGCTGTAGGGCTTAGCCCCATTTGTTGCATTCTTAAATTTATGTTTTAGGTGGTAGACCAAGAAACCTGTTGTAAAGATGATGTTACATGTGACTGTTGCAGCCTTGTTTGTTTGTTTGTTTTCTATGATAATACAATGCAGCAATTGGTGCAATGAATAAGTTCTTCTAGCTCCATGAAATATTATATACACTGCAACCCTGGCATGTTACTAGGCTTAATGCAAAGTATAAACTAGGAGGCTCAGTTATACAACTAAGTAGGTTTATTTTTGAGCAACCAAGTTCTTGTTGCATTCTGCAAGAGCATTGTGCTAATTGTGCTAATGCACATAACGTAAACAGTCATCCGCTTCATGCATTGCAGTATTTGTATTGTTTACGACCTGCTAAACTTGATTTGCATTATGGACTTCAGACTTTTAGACTATTTTTCAAATATTATATTCCTATTTCTATTGCTTCTAAGCTGTATGTCTATTACTGTGCAAGTACACTGAGAGCAATGAATAACGAGTCAAATTCTTTGTCTTTGTACACATACTTGGACAGTACAGCTGAATCTGATTTGAATTGTGCAGGATTAAATCAGTCTAAATATATTAGATAAGTGTTCAGATGGAAAGCACATCCCTGCCCTCAGACTGTCCATCCTCACATCACCCCTGGTCCTGAAATGACCACACTCTGTCTGATCACCAGCTCTGGCGACGCCAGGCTTTGATAGAAACATGTAATACTGTGCATGCAGCTCTGCTGTAGTTTTGTTGATAACAACACAGACAAGGTAGAAAATACTACATGAAAAATTACACTTTCTGAGCATGAACACTGCAGCACTAGACAGAGAAGCCTTCTGAGACAATGTGTGGGATGATAAAAAAGAAGCAATTTATAATAGATATCATAGGCAGAAGTCTGTAACACACTGGCAGGTAGGTCTGTGCTGTGTGGGTACAAAATATTATGCAAAAGACAAATATGGAGGGGATATAAAATCCTGCAAAATAAAAAAAAGTCATGCTTTTTGCAGAAGTGTAATGGAAGCCATTTAAGCAGTCAATGATATCCCCCATCCTGCCCCCTCTCTGTTCAGCCAACTTCTTCCAAGAGAAGAGCATATCAAATGGGCTTTAGTCTCAACAGCTTGGAGGCAGAAGAAGTCAAACGTGCCCTGCAGAGAGACAGCTCCATGTCAGAAATCACATTCAACCAAAACCAGGCCTTTAATGTAACTAACTGTTTGCACGGATCAGAATATTCCAAATCTGAAACTGCCTCTGACTTGAAATGTGTTATTTTGTGTCATTTTCTGTTTAATTGACTTTTAAATTTGCTCATTTGCATTGGTAAGGCAATCTCTTATCTGGCTGGTTTGACAGAATTTCATCCACGACCTCTGGCAGTATACCAGACATGGGGACAGAGGGGGGGAAAGGATGGATGGAAGGATGCTAGACAGAGAACAGGTGGAGATGGAGGGAGTGGGCAGATCCCCTCCTCCCCGGGATATGTGTGGGTCACAAGCCAAAAAGATGCTGCAGCCCAGAAGGGAGGGTAGGTAGCTCTACCTGAGTCACTCTGACATCTCCTGCAGGTGCTGGTTTCTGTGGGGTTCAAATTACACATTTTACAACTGGGCAGAGTTATAAGAATCAGCATGAACACCAAACATAATGCAGTTTATGACGGCTAGACCTGACTAAAGGTGCAAAATGTTGGAGTTCAGGTGGGAAATGTGGGATCTCCATGTTGTTTGTGGCCAACAAAAAACAACAAACACATGTTTGTCTATTGCATTTTAATGTAGTATGTGGCATGTTGAGCCAAAATGAGCTTGATTGAGACTTGCTGCAAATATTATTTTTTATTGCAGCTTTAAATGGTCATTCTCATGCATCACATGAACTCAATTTGTGTGCTATTACACAAGGAGAAGCACTATGATGCAAAGCTCATATTCTTTGCATATGTAATGTCCATTTTGCAGATATATTTAGGAAAATAATTAGTTGTCTTTAACTAAATTTATCTACAATTTCATCGCACACTCACACCCTAAAATACTTGAAATAAATACAAATAAAAAAATCTAAAAAAAAATCCCTGCAAAGTTTTGTATATTATACTTCCATTCCATTCAAAAGTTAAACCACTTTACTAACATCTGGCTTTTGTCCAGTGGCTGTTAGGGAAGCAGGTAATGCTGTCATCACAGTTTGCTGTCAATCAAACTGTGCACACGTGGGTCAAAAGCGTGTTAACCTGTCACTGTCACAGCACAAAGCCACAAGCATCGACATGTATAAAGATGGATAACATGACAACTCCCCATAAGTGAAGCCAAAACATCTGGGTTGCCTACTGGATGGCTGGATGCTGTATAGATCATTAACCCCGCCCTCTCCATGTTCATCAGTCACAAAAAAAATTTTCTCTAACATCGCTTCTGTCATTTTAGGTAGTTCTTATCACACAGATGTATGCTCAGATGCTCTTTTATCTGATCTGATCTTTTTGATTTTAATTAATTAGCTATTTGATGCTATAAAAGGGGGATTTCATGACAGCTGACTTGCAATTAAGTCGACTGGGTTTTGGGTGGAAACTCGATACTGTGGCTCCAACCCTGATCACTACTGCGCAGACTCTCCAAATGACATCACCAGCACAAGATGGCAGTGCTCCTACATCAGGAATATTTTGGCTTCATTTATAACAATGACAGGTAGTGGCATCCATCTTTATTTACCAAGTATCTGTGGTCACAAGCTATGCAAATGGAAACTACCATAAAGCAAAAAGGAAATGCAGCTACAACAAAGACTTGGAAACTACTTGTCAACTGTCTTTTGTGTGTTGCTGAATCAACCAGATGGCATAGCATAGAGGTGTTACAAGCTAAGTGGCAGAAAGGAAATGTTTATTTTTTTAATCTAAATATTTTAGACCACCTCTCAGCATTGTCCCATAAACATAATCTTTGTCCGACCTTTGGTCTGTTGGGGTCTGGTCACCCTCCACAAACAGTATAACACTCCAATTCCGTTCACAATATAAAACAGATAAAGTCAGAAAAAGAAACTTCCAAAGTGTTTTCATTTTGCACTTTCACTTGAAAAATGACAAACAATTAATCAATTATTAAAATAGCTGCTGATTAATTTTCTGTCTGTCGTCTAATTGCTGCAGCTCCTTTTCATGTGCTATTTTCTGCATCCTGTGACATCAGTGCATGGAGTGACATAACAGACCACATCAGCTACACAGCACTGCAGGTTTGCTTCGGGTACATTTGTTATGACAGGGGTTACGGCATATGGATCTGACCTACATCCTCACTGGGATATGAAATTCAGGTAGCCGGTCGGTGTATCAGGGTCACATGCTCGGTGAGTCAGCGTGTCCTGCTTACAGTTCTAAGCCTGAGGGGTCACAACCTTCCACATCTGTATCAGAGAGCTGTCACAACACTCATGATCCTACATATGATCACACACCCATTATCCACATCTGAGTCACACAGTAAATATGCACAGTGGCACTCTAAGGCATGAAAAAGCAAAGAGGGAAATACACATGCACACATGTATGTGGACACAAGCGTACAGTATGTACAAAAACAGAAAAAAACGTAAGGTAAATATGGAAACTGAGGTCTGTGTCGGTGTGTAAACAAACACAGTGAGCGTCTGGGCTTTGTGATGATGTGCTTATACAGTAAAGCACCTCGTACACGGCTGGGAAGAGCATCCGAGAACAGCAAGCTGTGAATGAACTGCTCTTATCAGCCACGCACAGCTCCCCACCACTGGAGGGGAACTAGTAAATATCACATGCCTAATTATAACCAGACACACCACTTGTCTCAACTTCCACAATGTGTCTTTCTTTCATCTCACACTGTTGTTCCTGCAATGAAATCATTAGGGTGAAAAACACAATCAAGAATTCGGAGATTTCCTGCGGCTGCTGTTTCATAATATAAGACAGTGATTAAAAAGTGATGAAGATTCCAGCTGTGGCGCTTTCACAGGTGAATTAGTAAAGGAAGATTTGGCCATGAGAAGACGTGAGCAAACCTTTGCTAAAACACTGAAGAGATATGGAAGTGATTAAAGGGATAGTTTTGATTTTTTGAAGTGGGGCTGTATGGGGTACTTATCCATAATCGGTGTATTACAGTACCTGAGCAGAGGGATTTCCAGTGTAGGAAGTTAAACAATGTACTGCTGTGGACAGGGTCAGCAGCAAAATATATTAGAGCCACTTAAAAAAGGTCCACCTAAAAAAAAAAATCAATATCAGTTTAAGGGTTTGCTATATTTAGAATATTTCCCAGGGTATCCACTGTCGTATTTTGTGCTTCATAACTCAGCACATATTTTCAATGGGAGACAGCTCTGGACTGCAGGAGGGCCAGTGTAGTACCTGCATTCTTAAACCGCAAAGCCACGCTGTTCTAACATGTGCAGAATGTGGCTTGGCATTGATGTTTCTGAAAAAGACATTGTCTGGATGGCAGCATATGTTGCTGCAAAACCTGGATGCACCTATTAGCCATGATGCCATGGGCGCTAACACACTCTCATGCCATCACAGATGCTGGCGTTTTAAGTTAGCAAATGTTACAACCTGGATGGTCCTCCTCTGCTTTAGCATGAAGCTCACAATGCCCACAATTTCACTACTTCCTTGCCACCAAACAGTTTCCAGCAGGAAAACAAGAAAAAATTGTATTCTTATCTCCAAAGCCAACAGACTCCTTTGGGAAAATCAGTAATTTCATGTCACAGAACACGCGGGTTGCTGGTCTACCACTACCTTGACCTGTTAGTTTGTGTTTTTGGGTGAATTTGGTGTTTCACAAAGGATAGTTCAAATTCACAGAAGTCACACAATAACATAAACTAACTAACCAATCAAGGCAGTGGTAGACCAGCAACTCCTGCGTTCTGCAAGTCAAAATTACTGATTTCATCTGTGGAATTTGGTTGGTTTGGAGAGGCTGTTATTTGACTTGTATTACAGCTGATTCCTGTTGGAAAAGCCTGTCTGCCAGCAATGTAAAGCAATGAAAATATTCTAAATATAGCATAGACTTAAACTGATGTAAACTTTTTTAGGATAGTTCAGATTCACTGAAGTCACACAATATAAACAAACCAACAGATCGAAGCAGTAGCAGACCAGTAACTCTGGTGTTTTGAGAGGTAAAATGAGTGATTTTTCATATTTGGCTTATATAAGGTTTGTTTACCATTGGAAAAGACTGTGTGATGGCACAGTAAATCATTAAAAATATTCTAAATACAAAATTAACAATACTATTATAAAAAAATCACTGATATTGATTTTTTTTTACCGGTGGACCTTTCTTTAAGTAGCTGAACTACGATTTGCTGCTGACCCTGTCCACAGTAGTACATTACTAAGCTTCCTACTCCTCCTACTCCTGCTGCTTTTCTGAAATGGGGGCGTGCAGATCACCATCTACTGTAGGGAATACATAGACAATGGATAAGTACCTCATACAACCCCACTTCAAAAAATCTAAACAAGACTGAAGAATTTTTTACAAGCGTTTCCTGAAACACATCCTGCAAGAGTACCGTACTGCCTGCAGCACGGAGAGCTCCACCCTCGCTGCTATCAATACTTGACATCAGTCTGTGCTACTGCAAATTCCTTTGTCAATTCTCAACACAACTTCACTTGGCCACTTGCTTTCAGCGGGAGGAGGGAGGGATGTCAAGCAATGATTCACAGAAGAAGAAAAAAAGCAGAAACAAATTGCAAAAACAAACGTGGGCCGCACACATTACAGTTCAAAGTCAAATGTCATGAATGAGTCACTAAACAGCCTGATGGGAAGTACTCGGAGTGCAGTCACAAGAGGTCAACAAAGTGTGTAGAGTAAGAGATATGAACAGAGAGAAAGGAGGAAGGCGAGTGGGGGGAGAGTAGCTGCATGTGGCTGTGAGGTTCAGTAACAGGAAGTACTGCAGCTCCACAACGGCTAACTGGAAGTCCT
The DNA here is from genome assembly GCA_027495735.1 of Lutjanus campechanus. Classification (NCBI taxonomy): domain Eukaryota; kingdom Metazoa; phylum Chordata; class Actinopteri; order Lutjaniformes; family Lutjanidae; genus Lutjanus; species Lutjanus campechanus. The sequence goes on from JAJHUR010089565.1 coordinate 87,224, forward strand.
GTTGTGCTGTAGTATTTTCCACACAGGTCAGTGGAAGATTGTGTTATTGTTTGCAAGAACTGTTTGCTAATTAACTCGTCAGTTTTAAGGTTAAATTAAACACTGATTGAATAGCCTGCAGCATCGTGTCACTTTTATTGCCTGATTGCCCTTTACTCATTCATGTGAAGGTTTCCCTTTATGAGACAACTGACAATGTGAGGTACATTAAATACTTTTAAACCCCACTGAAACAAAAAGCGGGCTGTTCTGTGCAGTGATCTAACTGCATTGTCCTTCCATGACTACACTCTCCCCTCCTCCCTCCTCCCCCGTCTCTCCTAATGAGTGGACAGGCAGACAGGCTCTGGCTCCGAGCACAGGTCAACAACTTAAAAAAGAATCCACGGTGGAAAAGTGGGTCATCTTCTCCTCCTGACATAGAAACACACACACTAAGGCACACACATTTGCACTCTTCACACTAATGTGGATATGTGTGCCTCAAGGTGCCATAAATGTAAGTTGCTGAATCGGGGTCCTTACACCTAAAACTCAAGCACTTTTTAAGAATTTTCAAGGTGCATTTTCAAGCTTTTTCAGCACCTTACATCTATGGTAAATTACATATTTATATAAATGTACTGATATAATGATTATTTCACTTCTTCATCACATTAAATCAGATGTTACTGTGCTACAGAAAACCAGAGGGGTGAAAAATTATAGGAAAACGCAACAAAGTTTCATGTTTCAAAATGTGTCACCAGTCTGTAAGTAGACGTTGCATCCTCTAGAACCCTGCTTTCAGTCAAGCAGTGATGTATGAAAGTAATGCAATTACAATTTCAAGCCATTTCAAGCACTTTATCCAAAATCCAAGCACTTGTCAAACCTTGAAAACACTACATTAAAATTCAACTGTTTGTATTTCCAGCACCTTTACAAAATCTGACTCTGTGACTTTTACAGTCAACTCTTCATTCTCGAACCCAAAACATGAACTGAAACTAACAGCTATTTTCATTATCAATTAATCTTTCATTTCCTTGTTTAATCGATTAGTTGTGTAGTCCATAAAATGTCAGAAAATAGTGAAAAATATTCATGATCACGGTTCCCCAAAGTCCAAGGTGACGTCATCAAATCTTGTTTTGTCCACAACAAAAAAGATATTCAGTTTATGTTTTACGAGAAACCAGAAAATATTCACATCAATTGTGTACCAAAATAATTGTCAGTTAATTTAATAGTTGACAATGAATCAATTATTCAACTAATTCTTGCAGCTCTATCTACAATCCCTTCTAAATAACACAAATATAAACCAACCTTAAACCCCAAACTTCAGTCTTTTAATTATAATACAAGACGCAAACACCAAAACATAACCACAACCTAAAGCCCTGAAATGAGCCAAAAACTGACCAATAAATCACGCTATCAATGAATGCTTGTGCACAGAGCACGGAGACAAAAACCTACTGAGAATAACGCCATGACAGAGCAGCATGTAGGTCAACCTGTGGTCAGCTGATCTGTCCTGATCCTGTCTTGTGTGAACGGCCAGTACTTTAGACTACAGTCACACTGGCACTACAGACAAGATAGAAGCCCTTATCAATTCAGTTAAATTTAATGAGCTTTGTTGGCATGAAAAGCCTGTGCTTATATTGCCAAAACAAGCAAATATTTACAATAATAACAAAAAATAACCATATTAGTAATAAATAACTTATGATGACAACAGTTACACAGTTATACAGTCACGATCCGTAATAAATAGGGCCCTGTAACTCAAATATGAGCAAACAAGCAGCGACAACAACAGTCAATTTGAACGCAAGAAAAAAAAAAATCATGGCCTAAATTACAGTTGCAACAGACACAACAAAGTCAAAGGACAATTACAAGAAATACTCGTGCATTTCAAATATCTAAGAGCGTGAAAACCAAATTAATTCTGCTTCAATTAGTGCAATTGCATTATTAATTAATGAATTTGCATCATCTTAGACCTAAATCAACTGTTCAGTTGGCCTCTGTTAACCCCTGATCCGACCCCGTGCATGCACACACATACTCACATAACATACCAGATAGTTTTGTGCAGAGATACACACACATACACACACACACACACACACACACACACACACACTTACCCAGAGCCAAGCAAAGTCCCTGCACATCTCATCTCATTCCCTTCATAGCGCAGAGAAAAGACTCAAGTGTCACAAATGCTCCTGTTCCCGCAGAGGCCAGTGGCAACTCTCAAAGCTTTTGCTGCTTCCAAGCCTCCTGCCTGTGCCTTATCACTCTCACTCTCTGCACATATCCCTTACTCTGCTCACTCTTTCTTTCTTTCTTTCTTACTTCCTCTCTCTTCTCCTGTCTTTCTCTTTTTTCTCTTCTTTTT
>JAJHUR010089567.1:3707-19410 GCA_027495735.1 Lutjanus campechanus
TCTGCCGTATACTCTGGTGAGCCTGTAACCTGTTTAAAAGTTTCTAGACATTCATCTAATATGTGTATGTTTCTTGTTACATGAGAACACACCAGCAGATAAAACCGCATACATTCCTGCTTTGTTGACTTGCTGAAAAACTTCACACTGTTGTTTTTATCTACTAACTCAGACAAAGAAATACAGCTTTATACCTTGAACGATACAAACATCACAGAGAGGTCTCACGACTTGATGCAGACTCAGTACGAGTGGCTGTTCATCAACATGAAAGTCTCTGAGGAAACTAACAACCGTTTTGGCTTCGGCCAAAGAATGATCGTTTACACTGTAAGTATCTCTGATGAGAGCTGTGAGGGTGATAATGTGAGACACAAAGTGGAGAAGTGCCATCCAGATTGTTACCTTTGCTAACTTCAAAAGTCAGCATCTGTGATGATATGGAGGTGTATCAGTGCTCATGGCATCATGGGTAACTGTCACATCTGTAGACGCTGAAAGGCACACACAGGTTTTGGATGTCTTCCAGTTGCTCTGCTTCAAATCTGAGTCAGAGTTTTTGATAACTTAGCTGCTGTCAGGCTCAGTAGGCTCCTAGTGAACACGGCTCGACCAAGACTGAACACAGGAGACTGAACACAGCCTCCAAGACCGACAGAATACAGCACTAAAGTAATTTACAGAATTTCCTGATGGAAAGATATATTTACTTGTTGTTAAAGTAAATTAGCTAACCTCTAACTGCTGTTAGCTTGGTTAGCAGCGACTCTGCGCCAGGGTGCTGTGAGCCAAACCCAGCAGAAAACCATCTTGGTACTGTTGCCTATTGTCGTGACATTAGGCTGTTTTGGTCTCTTAGGCTATTTTAGTCTAGCTGTGTTCACTGGGAGCTCTCAGTCCAGGATGACTCAGCTAATAGGAACGCTCTCCCTCCTACTGTTACATCCATGGACCGCATTAGCTGCATGGCGAGGCAGGCAACACATAAATATGTGGAAGCCAAAAGCACTCTGCTTTCCCTTTAATGTTGACTTCTAAGTAAATAATTTGACAACTGCAGATGTGAGCAGGTTACCTTGTGTTCACAACCTGGGTACTACATAGTTTCCTTTGTGAAAAGTATATGAGCCTTTTTTCCACAGATCACCATGAAGAGGCGGTCTCTCCTCTACATCGTCACCTTCATTCTGCCCGTCCTCTTCTTCTTGTGTCTGGACTTGGCCTCCTTCATGATCTCGGACGATAGGGGCGAGAAGCTAACCTTCAAAATCATTGTGCTGCTCGCTGTCACAGTGGTGCAACTGATTCTGAATGAAATTCTGCCTTCCTCATCAGACAAGGTTCCACTTATAGGTATCAGAGTCTTGCTTTTTGTGGACTGCACTTTGTATGAGCAAGAACAGCACATACTGACTGAATGTGTCGTTATCTGTCCATATTAATGATGATGCTTTCCCACTGCAGCGGTCTACTCCATCGGGATTTTTGGTTTGATGACGCTGAGCCTCCTGGAGACGATTTTTGTGTTGTATCTGATGGGGAAAGACTCGAAAGGCAACAAGGCGGAAAAAGACCAAAGCCTGAGTGAAGATTGTGAAGACAAGCGAGGCAAAATCAGCTTCCACAACTGTTTCAGAGGTGAGACTAAAGTTCCCATGAAGTCAGAAGTTTTTATCGCAATGCTATGAATTGCACTGTATGTCACCTATATGACAGTATGTGGCCCAACAATGACAAAAAAGTTGTTTTGGAGGCATTCTCTGGTGTTTTTCACAGTATTTTAGAGTTGGTCTTTTCCTGGAAAATGATTAAAAACTGGAATCACTTTCTCACTTGTGACACAGCAGAACATGGTGTGTGTGTGTTTCTGGACTCACTGTACAAAAGCACAACTTCATAAATTTACTCACTCATTTCAAACTGGATCATATTTTATAAATTTCCCCTGGTTTTCCCACTGATGTCCTGTGGCTGCTGAGCTTCAACTCACTGTGATTTAATTACAAAGCTTCCCCAACGGACAGATAGCTTTATCTTACCTGTTGCTAAAGAAGCTAACTGTAATTGTTAGCTGTCATTAGCAGTCAACACAACCGGGCTCGGGACAAACACAGCCTTCAAGACCAACAGGGAATACAGTACTGAGGTCATTTATGGAGTTTTTTGATGGAAAGTGTCAGCTAATAAGACTCCTCTCCCTCCTAAATCCATTTAGCTTAGTGTGACCAGACATCTCTCTCCCAGCTGGAGGTGTCCCCAGAAATGCTCCCGTTGTTAACCTGTGTTTATATTATGTAATTTTAAATATGCTACAGCTGTCTTTGTGTCAAACATATTCTTTCAGATGAGAAGAAGTGGGCTCCCTATGTTAGTGTCTGTGGTGTGTCTGCTGATGAAACACTGTCTGAACTGCTGTTGGTGGCCAAAGAGGTTAGAACTCAGTCACACTTTGAAGGGTCGGTTCACCCAAATTAAAGTGGAAATGCACAACTTTTCAGCCCCACTGCGTTTCCAAGTATTATTGTTGTGCTGCTGTGGCAAAAACAACCGGTGTTGTGTCGAAATCAGTGCCTCCGTCAGTATGTGTCCCCCTCTATTATGCCTAACCATCACCTCCCCCTCAGCCACAGAGGGCACTGCTATCAGATGAAGGAACACACTTCATCACAACACTGGATCGCTTTCTGGTTCCTCCGAGTCAGAGCCTCGCCCCCAAGAGATATAGATTGGATATCTCAAAAACAGCTCCTACCTGTGCAACAAGATACCACTAGGGGCAAGTGAGAACGTATGTTTGTAATCTGGATGAACCGACCCTTTTATACTAATCATAACATACATGAAAGCCAGAATGTCAAATGTGGCAGCTTGTATGGTCCATTAATTACAAGTACGGTGAACCACTTCTGCAGGGTAGCAGCACCAAACTGATGGAGGAGTCCCCGGCTTTGGAGAAGATCTCGGAGGATCTGAGGCAGATGGAGAAAACACTGTCTGTGGTCTTCAGCAGCAGGGAGGGAGAGGTGAAGCCCGGCTACTGGACCAGAGCGGCTCAAACATTCAACAGAATTTTCTTCATTTGTTATGTCATAGTGACTGGTCTGTTTTTAATCACTATCTTTTCAGTGTGGAGAGATGCAGCAGATGATGCAGACTAATAAACATCGCTGTAAATGTGCCGCAGTTAGCCGAGAGGCTGTTTTTCATCTGCAGAAGTACAAATTAATCACTTATAAGCATGCAGATCAATAATGAAAAATAATATTAATACTACTAGAAACATCATTCATGACACCCGTATACTACATTACCAAGTTAAAACATGCAACACAGAGACAACACATGCAAAGCAAATACATGAAAAAGAAATAAAGACAACATTATGCTTTACTGTTAGACAATAAAACATGCAGAGCAGCATGGATATAGAAGCATGCACAGTATATAAAATACATAAATCAGTCTGAACAGCACAGCAACAACAATTAAAGGCATGCATGCAGGTACATGAGACATCTGACATGAATACATTAACACATGTAATCTGTGTTTACACCTGGAGTTCCATTATATACAGTATATATGGAGATCTATAACGAAATATATCCAGAAATAAACCTGTAGGTCCTTTCGGATTCTTATAATCTGTTTCTGTATTTTTATTTGCTTGTCCATTAAACGAAATATAAACACGATATACTAGGTTTAAGTGTTGTTGTTTCAGTAATTTCATGCTGTCTTTTCTGTGTGTGCATTCAAGCTACATTATGTCACATGATGGAATAAAAGTCCAGTAATCTGGTTCTGACAAGATGTATCAGACTTCACACTGCTGAAATAAACAATAAAGACAATTTTTTGCTGTTCTCCTTTTTTTTGTTTGTACTTCCAAGGCTTGGACTGGCATCAAGCTCTCCTGGTAGAATCATCAGTATAGCAGATGAGCTACAGCATAAAAAATATATCTGGTTATTTGTAGAAACAAACAACAAAGGTACATGCCTGCACGTAAAAATGAGAATGGGCAACTACAAGTCCCTATGACCATTTTATTCCTTCATCATATAATGGGTGTAGACAGGACAGGAAATGAGGGAGACAGAGTCGCAACAAAGGTCCTTACCCAGACTCGAGCCGAGATTGTTGTGGCTAATGGTTTGCATTTATTAACCCCGAGGCCTTTGCCCCAGTCACCAAACCTAATTCTGCAACAATGGAAGCAGCAGTAAAGTGCATTTTGACAGCAAAATCAATCTGCCCACAGTGTGGGAGGTATCAGCAGTTCCTGGTGTTTCCTGCATTTTAGTGTTTCAATGGTTAAAAAACCCCAAAGGGTTGGTTTCTCAGTTTGCTCGTCCCTCCTCCAGTGTGAGGTGATATTTCTAGTCAGGGATGCACAAACCTCTCACAGACTGTGGATTCTCACTGGTCCTGCCCTCATGATGTTTGCTGGCGTCCTCTTTCTGCTCCTCCTCACAGGTAAGGTCTCTCTCATCCTCACAGTGTCCCTGTCGCTCTTTATAAACCACAGTGAGCAGCTCTCATTGGATTTCATTTCTACCAAAGAACTTAAGTCGTGAAGTCTGTGGCTTATCAAGAGTGACACAGTTACAGAAAAGTTGCATTTCTGCATATCTGTTGCATATTTGTTTTTAAATGTTATTGACTTGAAGACTTGAGATGTGCTACCCTTTCAACTTTTTTGGACTATCAGTTTATTGTTGCATGCATTATAACATTTTACAGACTATATTAAGTATTTGTTAATGATTACTTTACAATGACTGAATAAGATGGATATTATAAAGTTGCAACTGATGTTTATAATACTTTGTGGGTCGATATACATACTGCATCTATAAACATTAAATGGGTGGTTATTGTCAAGTTGCAACTGGTGTTTATTATACTAAATAGTTATGAATGCATATAAAAATCATTTGAATGTTAACAGTAAAACTAAAGTAACTAAGTAACTATTAACTCAATTAATTTACCATTTATTAATGATGGTTATTTTAAAGTCTTATCAAGAAATTCCATCCACCTTCATTATATTCAGATAGAGGCAGAAATCAATCTTTATTACATCGCATTATTCAACTAAAGCACAACACTTGATTGCAAAATTCTACAACGACTGCTGCAGACAGCTGTGAAACTGATCCAGGTTTTCAGACACCGCTGTGAGTGTCGCCTTAATTTTATCAGCATGCATTTGATGGTATATATAGATTTCAAATGGAGAATCTATTGAGACTCAGACGGGTGTGAAAATCATTTAGCGGTCGAGTAAATGAGCTGGTGCAACGTCCATCTGTGACCACAAGCACCGGATATTATTGCAGATGTTTCTGAGCTGATGTTTACTGTGGACTGATAGTGAAAACCTGATAAAAAATTAATACATTTCAAAAGCTAAATACAGAAGCAGTTGATAACTAGACAAACATACAACAGAGGCCCTGATATTATATACTGTATATATATATATATATACATATCTGTGTTAGTATCTTTCTTTCTGTTTAAGATAAATAACCTTTTAAGATCATCTCTGAATGTGTCTTGATGTTTTCAGCTGTAGATGGAGAGCCCCCTGAGGAAGTGTGCAGTTATCAGGATGTTTTAAACTACCTGAACTTGACCAAAAACAACGAGCTGTTCTTCATGACACGGCCTGTCAAAAACTACAAACAGCCGACGATTGTAGAGCTGGAAATGCTGCTGTACGCCATTCTAGATGTGGTAAGCGGTTAAAGCTTTTAACAAAAGTGTGCATTTAAGTTTTTAGGTACCATTTATCTGTTACTTGAGAAAAGATTTCAATTTTCGGAAAAGACGATAGACTAACAAGTGAAACATAAAGGGCTGCAAGGTGGGACTTTATAAAGTGCTGGGTTTTATTGTATTAGTGAGATCAGTGGGAACTGCAAGGCTGTTGAGAAAACTGTTGCAGGATCTGGCTGGCTTCATTCTGTTATTTTCTGACTGTCAGCCTGTCAAACCCTTAAACAAAAAAAAAATACATGTTTATCTTTTGAAATTGTGCAGGTTCCCAGTGAACTGAATTCTTTAAATATAAGTTACATACATTTTAGTATTTTACAGCAGTAAATAGAGCCTTTATTGGGGAAGATTGTCATCTGCAGACTAATCTACATTGTTATTCTGGTATTTAGGCAGCAGGACTGTGTATGCAGGATCATAACTTCTTGTTAATTCATTGTTTGTTTGTTGTTGTTTTTTTTTGGTCTTGTCACGGGATTTGGGACAACAAGAACATTTAGAAACAGCCAGCCTTATCTGTTATTGTATTCATCGGTTCATTATGTATAGACGTTGCCCATGTGCAAACTTTTCTGTCATTTTTAACTTTGTTGTGGTTAACAGAGTCACTTCTTATCTAAATGTGCACGGGGCCACTCAGGGTCCCATGGTGAAAAGACATACAGATGTGGAAATCTGTGCAGCTGGATTAATAAAACATGCTCACAGATGAGTTGACTGGAAGCACAGATTGATAACTGTGCAAAACTTCTTTGAAGGGGCGCTCCGCCAGCTCACCTGGTGGAGTTCGTACTATGCATCAAGGTTTGGCTTCACTGCATGTCATTTCCCTCTGTCTCCCCCTTATCTTTTCTGTCTCTCTCCGCTGTGCTTCCAAAATGAAGTGAAATTAAACATTAAATTATTTTTTAAAGCAAAACATTAGGAATGTGCATCAGGAAATCAAAATAAAAGCCAGAAGTTTTAATTTGGTATAAAACATTTTTAAGTAATATAATGCTGCGTTTGTCAAACCAACAGGTGAGAGCAGAGCCTAACGACTGGTGTCAGGAAAAAGTGATTTCACGAGGAATAGTTCAACATTTTAAACTTTCTGGTGGAGTTACACCATATAAGGCTACAGCCAGCTTAGCTTAGCTTAGCACAGAGACAGGAAACAAGGGGAAACAGCTAGCATGGTTCCATCTGAAGGTAACAAACATCTCTACAGCTAATTAAACTTTAAATTTTGTTTTTTAATTTTACAAAAAGTGCAAAAACAAGATTTTTTGTTAAGTTGTGAGGTATTTAAAGTGCACTGTGCACTGTGAAAGATCTTCATGCTTGTTTCTTTTCATGTTCATAGAGAGAGATTGACCAGACATTCATCCCTTATGTTTGGATTTTCATGGTGAGTTCTTTCTTAGAAAAACACTCAAATTTCTTTCTTTTAAATGTCATCTTTTTTTCTGGTCATTTTTTTCTGATCTCCCCCTTGTTTGCTTCTGCAGTTCTGGCAGAATCAGCACATTCAGTGGAATCCGGGGGACTTTTGTGGTATCAGCACTGTTTCACTTCCTACTGACGTTTTATGGAAGCCTGATATAACTATTGAAGAAATGTAAGTGTAAACTCATGCTCATGCTCTCACACATATAGCCCCAACAGTAATTACAGCACTTCATAGAGAATCATGTCACTGTTATCGTTCAGGACAGAAAAGGACAAGGCCCCTCCAAGTCCTCATCTCACCATCTCCAGTTCTGGTGAAGTCAGTGTTCAGAACAACCAGGTGCTGGTCAGCACGTGCAGGATGCACGTTTATAAATTCCCCTTTGACATCCAGAGCTGCAGCCTCTCCTTCAAGTCTGTTGTACATTCAGGTGAGCTATAACCTGTTGTTTTCCTCAGCCTTTTTCGGTTAGGAGTTCCTGTGTCTGCGTTCACTTTTTGTTCGGGTTGTTCTGATACCAATACCAGCGTTGGAAAGCCTCCGATGCAGCCTAAAATACTTGACTGGGTTTACAGTTGGGTATCATTCACCTTTGTACACCGATTTGATATCACATAATTTATTAGCCCTGAATACACCAAATATTTCCAATTTTTTTAATTTAATTTAATTTTTAATTTTTTAAAATGCTGACAGCAATCATGTCATATCCATACAGGATTACATCTGATAAAAAATGACTAATAACATATTTTTTAACGCCCTGGTATTGAATCAGTTCTTGGCATAAGCTGATATGCAAAATTCAGTAACTGATGACAGGATGAAAATAATGTTGTCAGAACATGTCTCCTTTTTGTAATGACGGTTTATTAAGCACACCTGACTTTGTCTCTTTGTTGACCCGGTTTGTCTTTTTATCTCCTGCACCAGTTGAGGAAATCCAGCTTGTTCACCATCTCAGCTCCTCACAGGCCACAGAGTGGTCTCGCGACGTGATGCGGACCCAGTATGAGTGGCTGTTCATCAACATGACAGTCACCAACAAAACCGTCAGCATGCCTCTCCTCACACAAGATGTGATGATTTACACTGTAAGTATTACTGGACATAGACATGCAATTGTTAGTCAAGCATTTATCTTAAAGCTCCTAAAAGTTTTTTAACAGGTTATGAAGCAGTGTCATTTTAATACTGATGCCCCTATATGACCTACATAAGTTAACCATCCATGACGAGATCATTTCTATATAGTTAATCTTAATGTCTGCCACCAGGAAACACTACCGCTTTTGTCCAAAGTGGCCTCCAAAATCAACAAAATATGAGAGTTCCTTGTAGTAGCACACGTACAGTCTTGTACGTAATGCCTTTACATTGCAGATGATTTAGGAGCTGTAATTAAGCAACATTTCTAAAATCATACAGTGTATGCTCAGCTTTAGCATGAGCAGATTGATGCACCTAAACTTTATTCTACAGATCACCATGAAGAGACGGTCTCTCCTCTACATTGTCAACTTCTTGCTGCCCGTCCTCTTCTTCTTGTGTCTGGACTTGGCCTCCTTCATGATCTCAGACAGCGGGGGCGAGAAGCTCAGCTTCAAAGTCACTGTGCTGCTCGCTGTCACAGTGATGCAGCTTCTGCTGAATGAAATCCTGCCTTCTTCATCAAACAGGGTTCCACTGATAGGTAAAGAAGACAAAGGAAGCCTATTAAGGTTGCACTGGTGAGGGGTGCAGGGGATGCTGGGAGAAATGCAGGTGTGGATTGCTCCATAATCAGTCTGAAATATCTGTGAGTGATGGAGTTTATGGACCAAGCCAAGATATTCTCCATCCACACCTGTCCTTTCTCTAAGAAATGAATGTGTGCCAAGTTTGATGACAGTCCTTAGAGTCACTGTGTGGCTACTAAAAAAACAAGAGAATATCAAAGTCTTGCCTTTATTGGACTGAAATTCATATGAGTAGAAACAGCACATACTGACTTAACGTGTAATTATTATTTATTCTGCACTAATGATGTTGCCTTCCCCCTTTTAGCGGTCTACTGTATTGGGATTTTTGGTTTGATGATGCTGAGCCTCCTGGAGACGGTTTTGGTGATGTATCTGATGGGGAAAGACTCTGCATCCCAAGACAACGAGACAGACAGAGACCAAAGCCTGGGTGAGGGCTGTAACAAACAAAGCAAAGCCAAAGGAGGTGAGAATCATTGTGAGAAATGGGTAAGTTTATACATATACGTCTGGAGATCCCAAAGTCAGACATCTGCAGGCTGTTGCACCAACTGAACAAGTCAGATTATAAGATAAGTGTAAAGTTACCACTAACTACTGCACTGTAACTGTTAGTTTTATACTAAGATTACAACTTTTTACAGATGAAGGATCTGTAGTTATTTCATGACTTAGCAAAGTGGAGCAAAAACTTTCTGAGAAAGTCATGTAGTGAGCTAAGCACCAAACAAATACACCAGTATCGAAAATCATATAAGCATCTCTTCAAAATAAAAATTTAAAATTATACATATACATAAAATTATACATTACCGTTGTGTTGCAGTTTATATTCTTTAGCATGTGACTCTTCTGCCTCCACCAAGACTTCTAGATCTGCTAAATATTATACAACAAAACAAAACTCACACAACAACACTGTCACACACACTGTCATTGTGGCCTATTAGATTAGTTAGCAGACAGTAAAAATGATCCAGATTAGCTCACTCGTGGTCATGCTAGCTGAGCTACCTCTGGTGGTCACATGACCTTCGCCTTGCAGATCGTAGTTTGAAGATGGGCAACCAATCAAACATGACATAAGCTTTGTTTGAGCTGGTGCAACAGGCCAGTGTTTCAATGTGTGCGGAGCTGTAAAAGTTACTATGTTTTAATTTGTCTTCCTGTAATTACTTTCTGAACGGCCTCAAATACTTTGAAAACACATCCGTTCATTATATAACTCTGAATATGCTACACTCATCTTTTGTGTCTTACATGTCGTTCCAGACGAGAAGAGATGGAGTGCGTGCATCTGTGATGTGTCAGCTGATGAACTGCCAGATGAACTGCTGAAGGTTGGGATTACTTAAAACAAAATTACAAAACAACCCCCCAAATTTTTGCGCAGTAGTGCTCTACCTATAGCCATGGAATTGTTTTATAACACGTACACTGTGAACAAATCCTTCAAATAAATGCAACTCAGGCAAATTGAGAAACACAGTCATCAATTTGTGATAACACATGCACACATCTACATAAGACACAAGCAAATACTAAAATGTTGCAGGTTAAATCCAAGGTGGTCCAATCCAGGGTGTTTAATCTGCCATCATGCTGGATAAACTGCACACAAAAATCTGAACGTTAGATGTAGCTGCCTGGTTCATAATCACACTGATTAACCACCGACTTTAAAAACCTCCTGTGCAGGGCAGCAGCAGCCAGCTGACGGAGGAGTCCCACACCTTTGAGAAGCTCTCTGAAGACCTGAGGGAGGTAGTGAAGACTCTGTCTGTGGTCCTCAACAGCAGGGATGAAGAAGGGAAGCCCGGCTACTGGACCAGAATGACTAAAACAATCAACAAAGTTTTCTTTATTTTCTATGTCGTAGCTGCCACTCTGTTTTTATTTTGTATGTTTTACACTTGGCATATTGAAGAATAATGGTACTACAAGCAACATTTATTATCATGTGAAACGGCAACGTACAAACTGTGTGCCTGTGTTCACAACTGTTGTTCAGACTAATCTGGAGTCTGTATAAAAATGTAAAAGTTCCTTAATGCACTTTTAATGACCTTTCCAGCATCTTCACAGCTGTTAAGCTCTAGTTCTGTTAGTGCTGATCGCAAGTTCTGCACATTTACTCGTTATTAGTCTATGACACTAGTTGGGTTGTGTTATAAAATCTATCAACTAGTAGATTTATATGGCTTTTATATGTAATAGGCTGTGCACACTGCTAATGTTTAATGAATCCATCAGATGTACAAAAAAAAGAAATGAAATAAAGCATGCAAATGTAAACAAGCTTTTATCATACATGCTCTCTCTCTTATATTTATTGTTTTTGTTTTGTTTTGTTTTCCATTAAATAAAGTACAAAGTATGAGGCTGCACATGCATGCTAATAATTGTTCATAAAGCATGTAACAGTGTGTGCATGCATATGCTCTTCTAGTGGACAAGACATAATAAAGTGCCCTCTAGAGAGCCCTTCCACTGGACAAGACATGATAACGTGCACTTGAAAGTGCCCTCCCAGAGGATAAGACATAATAAAGTGCCCTCTGAAGTGCCTTTCCAGTGGACAGGATATGATAAAGTGCCCTCAAAACTGCCCTCCTGGTGAACAAGACAGAAAAAAGTGCCCTTCCAATGGACGAGACATAATAAAGTGCCCTCACAAGTGCATTGCCATGATAAAGTGCCCTCTAAACTGCCCTCCTGGTGGACAAGACATAATAAAATCCCCTCTAAAGTGTCCTTCCAGTTGACAAAATGTGATAAAGTGCATCACAACTTTTGGCATGCCCTTATTTTTTTTTATTTTTTTTGGGTGCCCTTATTTCTTTTGCCCCTGCCTCAGACAGCCTCAGTCCACCACTGGTGTCCATAAACTACATGTCCCAGAATATGTCCCAATTTGTTATACACACACTGAGGGCATCTAGCTGCTAGATGTCAGTATACACTAGATAGCATCTCAATAACATACAGCTCTTTTCAGCGGCGGCGCTCTAGTTGAGCACTTTGCAACGTTAATAGTAGCAGATGAGCAAAATATAAAAGAAAAGAATGAATGAGAGACGGGACAGAAAATACATGTTTGTGCCAGAGTATCGTCTTTGTCTACTTCAATTTTTAATAGATTATATAATAGTTGTTTTGTTTTTTTTACACTTGAGTATCTGCTTGGCATTATTTTTCCAAGACCTCTGCTTTCAGAGTTAGTTATTGATTAATGAGTTCTTACTAAAACCAAAGCATTATGTTAACTATACAGTCATACAACAACCAACCATTTGAGGGAAACCATTATGCTAATGTGGCCCATGATGAAACTCCTTTAAACAACCGCAATGAAAAAAATAAACAAACAAACAAGGGTTGGTCGTCCTGTTTGCCCAGCCCTCTTCCACTGTGAGGATAAGGGTGATGTAGTGTTTCTAGCACAGCACAGCGTGGGAAAGGATGCACATGTGATGTACAGATCCTCTCACAGGCTTTGGATTCTCACTGGTGCTGCGCTAATGATGCTCGCTGGCCTCCTCTTTCTGCTCCTCCTCACAGGTAAGGTCTCTCTCCTGTCCCTGACACTCTGGATAATCCACAGTGTGAACAGCTCTCATTGGAATTAATTTCTACCAAGAAAAACTGCCTCAGTGAAAACTGCTCAGAGAGTTTCTGAAAATAGGTGCTGCTGTAGGTGCCACAAAAGAAATTCCATAAACCTGAACTACACCTTATTATCACAGTATTAGCTTATAAGTTTATACACTCAGCTGCCAGTTTATTAGGTACACCTAACTGAAAATAATGATCAGTTTTTTTGTTAAAACTGTCTTGTGGTGCTGGTGAATTAATATTGAGCCGACCCTGACTGATATAAACAGTCAAAAGTTTGGTCACATTAATCATTTTTTACTTAACTTTTTAAAAGACATGGTTCAGATTATATCAACAGTGTGCAAAGTTGTAATCACAGCAAAGGGTGGCTACTTTGAAGAATCTAAAATATCAAAGTTGCAAAAAAAACTTTTGCACGCTTGTAGGTCGACGGGTGTGTAGGAGAAGATCATGAATCGACAGTAAGAAGCCAAAAGACTCTCGCACCACTGTCTTCTGTACATGCAATCAAAGATTTAATAACTAACAACTTTAATACCTAAATTTATGTGTATATATGGAATTATGTAGTGAGCAAAAAATGTGAAAACAGAGCAATTTTAGATTCTTAAAAAACAAAAAGACAAAAATTCTTTGTTCTTTGATATTTTAGATTCTTCAAAGACACCACATTTTGTTTTGATGACAGCTGTTGGTATAATCTGAACCATTTCTTATTTTAAAAAAAATAAAGAACCAACATTAAATGAGAAGTGTGTCCAAACTGTTTAATGGTACTTACTGTGTGTTCTGTGTATATTACTGTTCAAAACTTTGGAATTGCCTGCCACAAAAGCTTGTTTTGGCAGGTTAAATAATATGTAAAGGTTTTATTTTGTGCATGGAGAACAAAACATACGTTCTAAATGTAAGTGTTGTGATTGCACGGTTGCTGTTAAATAATAACCCAGGGTCCCTTATGCATTTTCTGGTCTGGAAAACAAATTCAAAACAAAATGGTCTTTTAGTTCTCTGATAACTTTTGCCAACAGCTTTTTTAAACAGCTGCAACAGAATCAGGTTTTTAGACGGTTCTTAGTGCTGCTGGCCATGATTTTATCAGCATGCATTTGGTGCCATTATGGCACAGATCTAAAGTGGAGAGCCTATTTAGACTGAGCATCCTGTAAAAATGCCCACATTGAAAATCATTTCGCGGTCAAGTAGAGCACATTACTGCAGCTGTCCATGAGCTGATTGATATGATTCATTCTTATTATTGCAGATTAATAATGTTGAAGAAAAAGAAGACTAACAGCCTGCTAATGTCATGCTAACAGTGCACAGTGGCAATGCTAGCATATTGATGCTAAACAGATATGATATTCCCATCATGTTTAGCGGTGGCCTAAAGGTTAAAGAAGCGAGCTTGTGACCAGAAGGATGCCGTTTCAATCCCCCTCCCTCATTACCACCACTAAGGTGCTCTTGAGCAGGGAAACTTAACCCCAAACGTCCCGGTGGAGCTGCTCAGTGTCCGACAGATAAGACTGTGGTTGTACTGGGCAGCATCCAGGTGTGAAAATGTGATCACAATGTTCCTGCGAAAGAGTGTACTGCTGTCAGTGTTCCCTACCCTGAATAAATAAAGGAATAAATAAACTGAGGCTGCTGGGAATGTCATTAGTTTTGCAGGTATTTGCTCATAAACCAAACACTGGACAACCAGATAACATGTCTTGATGTTCTCGCTGTAGATGGGGAGTCCAATGAGCAGAACTGCAGTTATCCGGATATTTTAAACCACTTCAATCTGACCAAAAACAAAGAGCTGTTCGCCATGAGCCGGCCTGTTAAAAACTACAAAGATCCCACCCTGGTAACCCTGGATGTGCTACTCTATGCCATTCTGCATGTGGTAAGTGGTTTCTTAGAATTGTAAATGAACACTTTGTCCCTGCTGTATAGAGGAGGCTAAACTGTTTTCATTTCTCAGTTTGTCTCTGATGTAACAGGATATTACAAAATCCTACTGTATCTGCTGGAAAGCTCGGTCATGAAGTCATTAGTGTTACCACTGGCCCTTCGGTGGGGGCAAGTGTTAGTTAACAGTGGTGGGGCTGAAAAAAAGTACTCAAATAAAAGCACAACTCAAAGTACTATCTAATAATAATATTTAAGATTTTTTTTAAATATAGTTCATATTCTTTTGGATGTCAGCCTTTTTTTTCCAATTTAATGCATTTTAAGAATTGTGGATTTATTTTATGGAGCCATGGTGGATTTTTGTCTTTTGCTCTTCCAGTGTTTTCTAGTTTGGATTTGATGTGTGTTAAAGGGATAGTAAGAACTAACCAACCAACTACTCTCGAGCGACGAGCAACTACCTCATACAGCCTCAAAAATCTTTTTTTTGTGTGTCATTGTGTGACTTCAGAGTTTTCAAGTGTTGGTTTGGATTCACTAAAGACAATAAACAAACTACGGTAAAGTTAAAGTTTTTGCAAAAGGCGAGTGTTAGCTGAGGGAAGTGTTTATATAATGGCAGTTTTCCACACTACAGACTACAGATAAACACCTCAAACCTACTTCAAAGAATCCAAACCCCTCCTGTTTGTCTTTTACTCTGGTGTTAAAAACTGTCATATGAACTCTGATGTTTGTGAACTTGTATTAACGCTGAATTTAGGAAGACTTTCACACATGTTTCTCTGCTCATAGAAAGAGAAGGACCAGGAACTGGTTCCTTATGTTTGGATTGACATGGTGAGTTCTCTCTGTGGAAAAAAAACACTTATTGTTTTTATTTGCATAATTATTTTGTCTAAATGCATGTTAACTTGTTTTCCTCTGTAGTGGTGGCGTAATGAGTTAATTTCTTGGGAACCAGAACAATTCTGTGGTATGGAGACTTTCTCTGTTCCTACTGATGTGTTGTGGAAGCCGGATGTAACCATTGAAGAGATGTAAGTTTGAATGTATGTGCATGTTCTCCAGCTCACAAATGCACACACTCTAACAACAGCAACAGATGACAGAGCATAATGTTTCAGTCATGTTCAGATGTATCATGTTTGAGCCACCAGAACCAGAGGACAGTGACCAATCAACTTATCAGTCTGCAGCAGGATGTTTTTTTTTT
>JAJHUR010089569.1:0-39787 GCA_027495735.1 Lutjanus campechanus
TGTGTGATTGTGCATGGATGCGTGTGTGTTTGTGTGTGTGTGTGTGTGTGTGTGTGTGTGTGTGTGTGTGTGTGTGGTTGGGGGTGTTTGCCACATTTCCTGATGAATTTCATGTCAGTCAAATCAATCGTTGCGGCGTCCGTTAATTATTTTTGACTCGATAATCAGAGGTCTTCATCGCTCTCTGTGGTTCGGTGGTTTATTAAACAAACTGATGAGTTTCAGACATCAACAGGATGTTTTTTTTTTATCCTTCTTTGTGAACTATAATGGAGGCTGCGACCGAATTCAATGTTTTTCGCATTTCGCCAAACAAAACCAACACAGTGATGAATGCTGCGTTAGTTGAAAGGGAGTCTCCCCCCTTTAGATCATCTCCGGCTGAAGGTTTGAGAGTGTATAAGACTTCCTTAAAGTTGTGAGGGCCAAGCTGGCTTTACGAAAAGCTGAATCAGTGTCCGTGTGTGTACACACCATGTCCAACAAAAGCAGGGGCTAATCCACCTAATTTACACAATGCACAGGGCCCTGTTTACATGGGATATACCCACAGAGGGCCTCTGTCTCGCCTTCCTGCGTCTCAGACCGGACAGAGGTGCAGTTTTTTCTCTCTCACATGAGCGAATGAAAGGCAGAGTGAATGAGCACTGAAACAACCTGCAACACAATCAAAGCAGATAATGTGGCGATGCACAGAACATATGAGTTCTTTTAAAAAATAAGCAAATCTTCACCTGTTCACAACAGTTTAATAAAAGTCACTGCTTCCTAACATAAATCATTCCGATTTTAGATGTTATTCGGGCATATATGTCAGATAGATTGGAAAAGTCTGCTCCGCAAAATGCACAAAGTTTACCCCAGTGCCCTACATTTACATTTATATCAGTGTGTAACCGATTAATTTATTTACATTTACAATAACAACAAAACTGGGCAGTAACGAATTTCAAAGGCATGGCCAAATTATTGCGCTCAGGCCTTTTTCACTAAAACAAAATAATGTGCACAACCTCGACACAGCACCTGAACGCATCACACAGACGAACAAAACCAGAATTGACCTGAGTGATTATGTTATAAACAGTTTATAATGCACAGTCATTGTTTTTATACACAAACTCAAGCCAAGGTTTCGTTCTGAGTCAAAACTGATTGAACTGTTTTGTACCAGGACTTTAGATACACCAAAAATCAAGATTTAACTGCCCTCAGGCGCAGTTTTAAGGTAGCTGCAGAGGAAGTCTTGTAGAAAAAAAAAAATTGGCCTGTATAGTTTTTTTTTTTTTTTTACATCTCTCTCTGTCTATGATTTCCAATATTACCTCGAACTACTGTCAGTCAGTTCAGTCCACAATTATTCTGTATATTTCTGCGTGTCTTTTACTGGATTTTACAAATCCATAATAATTATTAGAATATATAAGTATATTAAAATGTATTCTCTTCATTTTTATGTGTGCTCTTCTAGTACACACATTGTGCGTGTTTATCCCATTTTTATATCTATATATTACAAAATATACAAATATTGAAACAACCTGCAATTAAAAATATATAGGCTATTCAAGATTTTTCAGGTTCAGATTGAACGCATCAAAACTATTGAATGTAAATGTGTGTTGTTGTTTTGGGTTTTTTGTTTGTTTTTTTCGTTTTTTAAAAAGAAAAATATGTTAAACGTTTATTTTAAAAAATGCCTTCCGTTTTGTAGAGCTCATCTTCAAACAGCATTTTGCGTTTAACACTGAATGCAGCAGTGCCTTTTTATTATTTCTTTCAGCTCAATCATTGACTATTTAGGCAATAAATTAAGAGTTCTGCATGGGCGCTGCGACGATTTTTTAAATTGCTTTCATTAGACTCCTATTTCCTGTTTATTCGTCTTACAGCTCTTTGTATCCTCCCCGTCTGTAGGTGTGTTTTACTGTTTTCCGTAATTGCATTTTTTTCAGCAGGGGTGGGTAATTACTTTGGCACAGGCAGGTAAATTCCGGCGCTAAATTGAAATATTCTGCTTTAATCCTCGCTAAATCCCAATTGTCAGGACACGGAGATGTGAGCAGCAGAGGAGTCATGTGGAGCTCCGGTTGCTTCTTCAGGTGAGCGACGCGACGCAGGGGGGCGGAGGATCTCCTCTCGCCGTCATAAGCATAAAACAAGATTACTAGATCTTTATCACCGAGCGTTTTCCCCCCTCACGCAACTTCACAATCTCACATTCAAATAGAAAATGTTGCATAATGAGCAGGAAAATGAATTGTAAGGTGTTTTGGGGGGGAATGTGTAAAAAAAAATGGCATAAATAAACTTCCCTGCAGTGTTTTCCAGGGGTTTCATTCTTTTAGCACAGAGCAGGTGAGCTTGTTCATGTAAATGCCTCAAATGCATCATGGGATACATTTATAATGGACCTACTGTGCTTCATATATTTATTTTTACCGGCTCCTAACATTCATTAAATGCATAATGTGCAACATTTTCCTAAAAAATAAATAAATAAATAAATAAATCATCACGTATGACCCACTATGTGGAGGTGGCTATGTCTGCAGAGATCCTGCCCTCTGCCTTTATTTTGTTGTGCTTGGACACTTTATTAACCTCAAACGTCGTATTTTACGTCCTGGGAATCAACTATTAATGAAGTATATTTATATTGCGTTTACAAACAACTCACACAAATTCTTTAAAAATAAAGTATTATTCATATCATAACCAAAAAAATGTAATTGATCACAACTAAAATCTAGATTCCAGGTTTTTTTTTTTAAAGTATCCTGTCTTTGTGCATCTTTATCACCTGCCTCACAGAACTTCACAATCTCACATTCAAACAGAAAATGTTGTATAATGAGCAGGGAAATGCACTGTGAATTTGTTTTAGGTGGGATATTTTTAAAAATGACATAAATAAACTTCCCTGCATGTTTTCCAGGGGGGTTCATTCCTTTAACAGAAGAGCAGGTGAGCTTGTTCATGTAAATGCATCATGGGATGCATCAGTAATACGCCTACTGTGCTTGATATCTTTGTTTTCACAGGCTCACAACATTTTATTAAAGGCATACTCTGCCTGTATTTTCTCATTTTCTCATTACTTTTCTGTGCTCAGGACCTTTTAAAACAATCAGCTATCTTTCTGTTGCGTTTCAGAACAGCTCGGACAAATCCTTCTTATTCTACCTTTAAAAATGACATGCTTTTCTTATTATCACCCAAGAAAATTATGATTGATCACAACTAAAATACAGTAAGTATACCCTCTCTTGCATCTTTATCACTGAGCATTTTCCCTCTCACAGAAGAAGCAACTTCACAATCTCACCTTCAAATAGAAAATGTTGCATAATGAGCAGGAAAATTAATTAGAAGTTGTTTTGGGGGGGAACTTTTTTTTTTAAAAATAGCATAAATTAACTCCACTGCATGTTTTCCAGGAGCAGGTGAGCTTGTTCATGTAAATACATCATGGGATGCTTTGGTAACAGGCCTACTGCTTGAAATCTTTCTTTTCATAGACTCCTAATGTCCACTAAAGGCATAATATGCAACACTTTCCTAAAGAAAAAAAACAATATATAGGCTCATACAAACATAATCCCTTTTAATCATCACAATTCCCATTCACAACTAAAATTTACAACTAAAATCCAGATTCCAGGTTTTAAGTATAATCTCTCTCACATCTTTATTACTAACCCCCCACCCCCCCACCCCCTCACTGCAACCTCACAATCTCACATCCAAATAGAAGATGCTGCTTAATGAGCTGGAAAATGAATTGTAAGTTATTTTGGGGGGGATATTTTTTAAAAATGCCATAAATAAACTTCCCTGTATGTTTCCTGGGATTACATTCCTTTAACCAAAGAGCAGGTGAGCTTGTTCACTGTAAATCATTTCTAAAGCTGGTTCAACTTAAGTTCCCCTGCTGCCTTAAACATGTGAGTTAACTGAACACAGGTGGGGTTAATTCAAAGTCTTGAAAATGTAAAATCAGGTGAGTTAAGTGAACTTGAGAAAACATTCAAATTCAATAAGCGCAAAATATTAAGTAGGATCAAGTGTATAGGGGTGTGAATTTGAAACTAAACTTAATCATGGTTAGCATGTTTTTATCGTTATGAAAAGAAACAACTATGATTTATCTTAACATATTTAGAACAGCTTTAAATCAGAACAGCTCATGGCAAGGCAAGGCAATTTTATTTGTATAGCACAGTTCATACACAAGGCAATTCAAGGTGCTTGTGCATATTCATAAGTTTTGAAATCAATTAATGTAAATTTTAAATCAATTGAATGAGATTGATAACACTTACTAACTTTGAAAGATTAGTTGATTACACTAAGTTCTTGTATGATTTTGGGATGTGTTCGTAGCCTAATGCTGTGCTTGATATATTTGTTTTGCATACTAATTGGAGAACAGGCTCCTAACGTTCATTAAAAATAACATCTTTTCCTTCTTACAACCAAAAAACATATGATTGATCACAACTAAACTGTAGATTCCAGGCTTTTAAGTAGAGTCTCTAAATGCTGGCAGAAGTTTGCACATTCTGCTTGTCATGGTGCTGCTGCCTGAATTTACCTTCCCCATATCTTTAATTTGTAGTCACCAGGAATAAAAGGCTGAGTCTCAGCTCTGGCAGCTCCCATGTCAGTCTTTGCAGGAGTGGGTGACAGAGAACAGCAGAGGCAGATAGCATGCTAAAATCGCATCACTAGAGACCCCACATCAAAGTAGACCAAACCTCATATTGAGTGAACTTTTAAGCCAGAAAGACTGTGTGACATCAGAGCACCTAAAATGTGACTGTCATGTTTTTCAAACTTCGCTGAACACGGGCCTCAAAGACTTGAGAAGCATTCGATGGCAAGCACTGTTCAAACGCACACACACTAAGATTAGCAGTCTTTGTCTTACAGCAACTTCAAAGACCAATTAGATTGAGAGATGGGTGTGACGAATTTGTCAAAAATAAGATGATAGATATCACTTTGGCAGTGAGCAAACATGGCTGGGGGATTTCACTCAAGCACAAGTCATTGACAAGGCACTGTCAGAAAATGTGTCATCTTCCTCAGACCTGCCAGTTGACAAGGATGCAGCTTGGGATTGAGACTGATCAATTCCCAAACTGCCAACAAGACATGGCTCTGATAGCAGCACTTTATTTTGTGAAGTTAAAAAAAAGTACTGTTCAGTTGGATATATTGTCAACTTTTTATTTGCATCACAAGCCTGCTGCACCATCCCAAGATACACCAGTGGGAGAAAGTGTGCAGCAAATTTTAGATTAGAAAAAGCAGTGTTATATTTATGTTTGGTTTAAAAACCTTAACAGCAGAGTTTTGACCTTCTCTCATTCCTGTTTACACTTCAGTCACGGATGTGGTGTTCAGTGCAACATGTCTGGTTTTGTTGTTTAATGTACACCAATTCAACACGTCTAATACTTGAGCTCGTCTTCGGCCACTATTTCGAAAGTGAAATCCGATACTCAAAGCACTTTCCTCTTCAAAGTAGTTTCCTGTTGTGCTTTGTGACCACAATAGTGTCAATCTCTTACTTTCAAAGCCTCATCTCTGTGTCAGCTTTGAGTAGCTGTCTATACATGTCTCCGAATAGAGTTGAGGCTTTGATGGCGGGTCTGAAAACAGTTGGGAGCATTATGACAAAATCTAAAGAGGAAAAAGTATTCCTATTGATTTGGCTGCACATGAAATTTGACCCGAGATTTGTGAAATTGCTTTCACAAGCCAAAAAAATGTGTTTGATGGTTACAACAACAGGGGAACATCAGTTAGTGAGCTGAAAAGCATTGTGGGAGCTATAGGAAGGAAATTCCCTGTCAGCTGTATGTTACACATCACAAGCAGAACTCCAGAACATCTGTCGGATTATTATAAAAGGTTGTCTCTAAATCCATGGATAACAGCACTCAGTTTTGGCTCAAACTGCAATGTCATGCAATGTCATGTTTGTGATTTACATATTAATTGACACTTTTGTTAATCGAATAATCTAGGGATGCACGATATTAGACTTTTGCCAATATCAGTATCAATCGATATCAGCAGTTCTGGACGATTGCAGATATCATTATGTCTGTTCAAATCATGATGGCCCACTGGCAGATGCAGACATAAAATAAAATGCTTTTCAAAATGTACACATTCACTGTGCAAAATATGAAAACTACAGCTGACAGGTTTCTTTCTCTGGTGCCTGTTTGTCTTTGTTCTTCATAAATTTGTCGTAATGATCATGATAATGGCTCTTAAGATGAGAAATTAAATTTGTAGTGTTTAAGTGGCTCCTCCTCACATGGCCACTGCTGAGCAATCTTTGCAAAAAGAAACTTTGCTTTCTGTTTTGTACACTTCCAGAAACCTCCACACCGCAGACATACTTGCACCGTGTGCACATTAATTAAAGCTTCATCTTCCCGGCCTGTCAAATGAGCAGAAATGTTCATTTTGGAACGATATGATATTTCATTTTATCGTCGGATACAGATGATGTGCCAGTATTATCATACAGCCCTTGAATAATCATTTAAGTTTACAAAAGCACCAAACATCTGCTGCTACATGATGTTCTGTCTGAGTGCAAGTAGGGGTGCAAGTAGTGAATCACAACTGTGCACATCACAGTTATGTAATATTTTGTCCTTTAAGAGTTGTTGTTTTTTTCACAAATAGCAGATTCAGCTACAGCCCTACTTTCCACAACTATTTGAATATTTTTTGCTTTTCTTTTTATTTAAAATCAGATATCTTTAGGTTTTGGACTGTTGGTCACACAAACAAGGAATTTATAAAAGACTCCTTGGCTTATACTATGATGAGCATATTCAAAAAATCTCTGACATTTCATTGACAAACAACTTATTAATGGAAAGAAATCAACAAATAAAATAAAAGGAATTAATAACTGCACCCTTGCTCTCAATAGTGATCCATTCTACTGTATTTCTGTTTGAGACAAATGCCTTTGTATTCCATTTCTCCCACCATGAATCATGCATTCTTGTTTTCTCTGATATAATAGTCAAAGATATGAGGTTTGTTGAGGGGCTTGTTTGGGAAAAAAGCAGCTCTTAGGGTTGTCCTAAACAATAGCCGATTGAAAAGCTGTGTTTGAAGCCATGCCAAGTGATTGGGAACAATCAAATGACAATAATCAGATGAAAAGAGAGGCAATCTCAATAAACTTTGTCATTCAACTATTCAAGGTTCAATCATATCAGAGGTGTTTTGCATAACTATGAGACCCTGGTTCTAATCCTCAAAGGGTTTTGGGGCTACTTGGCTTTGCACTGTAGTCATTCAAGGTCTCAACCCGGTAGGAAATATGGGCTGCCATAGCAACACAAAGATGGCCTCTAAAGGCTTAGCATAATTCTTCCCTAATAGAAAAATAACAGCGGCAAATCCCGTCCTTAGTGAACTGGCTTATTTGACAGAGGCAGACTCCCACCTGTGAAGCACATAGTCACCACACCAATGCGCTAAGACTGCGATAAGATGAAAAAGAGTCCATCTCTGGATGGGGATGGGCGGCCTAAGCTCAAGCCAAATTCTTTCTCTTCTGTGAAGCTGAAAACAGCCCACAGTGTGTCTCTGGCTAGCTTTAGGTTTTTGAAGCTGGACAATATGAGCTGCCAAATGAATCATACTCTCTATATAGTACTTAACTTTGAAGTGCTTAAGCCATACTCTGAGAAAAAACTTTTGGCAGGAGGAGATGGTTTATATGGGATCAAATCTCAGCCAGTGAATTGTTTTTACCTCCTCGCCCTCATTTTAATGTTCTAGTGGTAGTAAGATGGCATTAAACCTGCCTAGTAACCGTCCTCTCCCCTCTGATTGTGATCACAAAATATGTGATCCCCCTCCTTCCTCTTCCCCTCCTCCCACTTTGTTGCCAGGTACCACAGAGATGGATTCTTGTCACTGTGTGAGTTGCATCAGGATGATGAGCACCGGGGAGAGAATAAATTACCAGCACACTTTAGAGTGGGAGGCATGTAAGTATCAGCCGCTACAGCAGTGCATTGCTCTCTGCTTATGGAATCACTAATGAGGAGCGATACCCAGCGATGTTGCAGTCATGGTGATCGAGCTCAAATCAAAGGCTTTATGAAATCATTACTGTCAAAGCTAGCCATGAAAATCAAATGATTGCCCAACACGGCTTTCTCTAAGAGGTATATGGTGCTGTTTTGTCTCATGCAAAGGCCAAGATGGAGAGGCAGAGGGAGTTGTAGTCGAGAGATGCGATGCTTCCTCTGCTGTGTGCACCTGAGTCAGCCATTTTTAGCTCCACTGGATTTCTGTTTATTCACTTCAGCTCGAGCCTCATTGTCTGGCTCAGACACAGCATCTTCCTGTCAGCAGCCTAGTGTAGATGCCAGCCACTTGTCTTATTCAGCTGTGTTTAAAGGGTATTTCAGCCCGCCGGGATGAGTCCTGCTACCTCATTCCTGACTGCGTATAATCTCATCATTGTCAGCGATGTTTTTCTGTTTTGAGAGCGTGTAGTCAAGATGACAGAGCAGAACTGAGAGGAAGATTATCATTATATCATAATGTCCATTCAGCTCAGGGCAGAGAGCTACATGTTTTTGTCTTGGTGTTACCCAACTACTAAATCGATATAAAAAAATCACTAAAAGCTAAAAAGATTCATGGTTTAATACCTTAATTTCATTGAGAATAAATTCTCGCTATCTTAACATCTTGTGGTGGGAGATGTATTAGTACTCTAAAGGGACTATTTTTTTGTCATGCAAATTCACCAGCTTTCTTTTCTTATCACTTCATCTTTTTTGCTGTTGGGCAAATATGCAAAATTCATATATTAATATTCTATTCCCCCCATTATATTAGGAGTTATTCAATATATTGTCATTAAAAACAATATCTTTTTCTTTGCCCTTTGCACCTTGAAATTCTGCTACTGCTACCTTTGAAACCACCAATAAAAACCTTTGCATTCCCGCGGCTTGCCTATATTAAGGAGGGATCTGCAGTGGTGCCTTTGCATTAAATGGGCACTGGCATCCATAATGGTCATATGTAGGACTGTGTCTGTTTTATAGTGCAGGCTCAGCGGCTAGGTGAACAGCAGAATAGATTAATTAAATCAACACTGTATGGACTGCTGTCCAACGAGAGGCCAGACTCCCCTCCCTGAAGGGAATCCCACTGAACGTCGGCCTGTAAGCCTCCTGTTTCAGTCCTACGCCGAGCACCTTTTCTACATCAAAGCTCGCACAGCACCATGTCTCAAAGATTCACATCTCTAGGAAAGAATGGCCTCTGCTGAGATGTGGAAACCTCTGGCCTCATTTAACGTGCACGGTCCCCTCCCCCCTCTCCAGGCCTGAATCCAAGGATAGAGTGGCTATCTGACGAGATCACACAGAGAGGTGCGGGAACTTAAAGGCAAAGAGTTAGTGTGCATCCTACCAAGAGTCTCAAAAGAGTTCTATTAAAACACGTTCAATATGCCGGTCAGGGCTTTCAAAGTGCTGCACACCCTCTAGCCCCGGCAAACTCAAAGGGCATCCGTGCACATTCAGTACGGGGAATCTGGCCCCCATTAATTTAATGAGTCCAGGGTATTAGTATGCCATAGCCAGCTGTGAAGTCTCCCTTTTTTCATCTCTGGTGCAGTTTTAAGGAAAGATCCACCAACTTGGGAGTGACAAAGGAGAGCAGGGAACGAGGTGCGCTCATCTAATCTGAGATCAATTTCTAGATGTCAGTCCTCAGAGAGCAATTTCCAGTGGTTAAGATGTCTTTGTGCATGCTGGAAATCCAGATAAAGTATGCAGAGTGGCACTTTTACTGTCACCAGGAGAACTTTGCTGCCTCTTTATCATGATTGAAAAAAACAGACATGAAACTTGTAAAAAAAAAACAATGGGCAGGGGATTGGCGCTTGGAGACATATTTGCATAACATATTTGGAAACATGCTGTGGTCATTATAGCACGGTGAGCTTTTTTTTTTTTCATTCACATCATGCAGTCACTTCTCAGTTAATTAGCTTGGTAAACAGCGATGTTGCTTTCTAAAGCTCTAAGACCTGACTTACAGAAGAACACACAGCAGCCTGTCACGAAACAACGCGCTGACATGCAACTGACAGTCACCTGTAAGAGATTACAGAGACAGTGGAGTTTGCCAGGGCCTGTCAACCAGGAAGTAGCAGCTGCTGGAGCTAATTAAAGGCAAAGTAACACGGTAACACAGCCCAGCTCAGGGCCACATCAAACGCTCCTCTTCATGCCAGTCTGCAGTCTCATCTCTGGGATGTTGGGGCCCTCTGTGACCTGTGCTGGGAGCCTGCTGGGCCCTAGGCCTGACCTGAGAACTGTGAGGTGAATCAGAATGGGTCAGCATCACCATGGGGTGCACCTGGACCAGCCTTACCTGTGTCTCTGTATCTGCATACCAAAACGTGGCCATGCGGCTGTGTGGGCGCGGGTTACGTGGACTCTGACCTGCACAACAAAGCAGAAGAGATGAAGCCTGGGTGAGAGGTCAGGAGGAGAGACGAGGCTTAGGGAAAACACACGTAGGACGCATCGGCTAAACATGATCAGAGGGACACATATGGCTCTGCTGAGGTAGAACCAGATGCCCTCAGAAGTCCTGATGAAACATAAGCTCAATGTAAACATGTCGCCTCAGTGCGGATTGTACTTAAGTTATGCATAATGTAGCGATAAGCTTCAATTAAGAGTCAATAACACTGTGTCTATCTGGTGATCTGCAGATAAAAAAAAATACTTACATTGCCCAGTTACAAATTAAAAAGCTCTTTTTGAGTGCCGTCTCTCGAAATAACACTGAGCTCAATCATAATAATGAGCGCTCTCGCTGAACAAAAGTACCTGAAGTCCACCGAGGAAAGGTTGTTCCAGCCAATATTTATAGACATGTGATAAAAGAGAAAAGATAAAAGAACAGATAGTTGACTCTCACCGGTCCGTCTGTTTCTTCTCTGGATCTGTATGTCAGTTGTAGAGCCTGTGTGTAACTAACATATCCAAACAAATCTCTCATGAAACCTTTGCTTAAATGCAGTCACAGCAATAATATTGCAGATAAATCTGTGGAAACTGTTTTATCATATTACCCCTTAAAAATCACACAGGAGTTTAGAGGGATCAGCTAATCCTTTCTCATTAACTTAATGTAAATATAAAAAAAATATTTATTTGAGTTAATTGACCTTAAAATTGACCGGCTTCTAACTTGGAGTCTTTTGGCTTGAAATAATGAGTTGAATTAATGTCCTGTACAGTGTTCAATCAACTCCTAAAAGATTTTAAAGAAACATGATCAGCATATTAGCAGACTTTCCTGCATGCATTGCTTGAGAGTTAAAACTCTCCTGAGAGACCCTTCTTTTTTATAGTTTGAAGAAAACATATATGATGTAAACATAATGTGTGTTTCTAATGCACACAGTCATGGTTGCTTGTTTTAACAATCATGCACTATTAATCATTTTAAGCTGGTTTAACTTAAAAACGTGAGCTGATATGAGTGCATGGGTTGAATAATCAGTTCAAAGTCGTCCTGTGAGTTTTGAAAAAGTAAAACCAATTAAGTTAAGTAAACTTGAGACATTCAAGTTCAATAAGCTTAAGATATAAGGTTGACTCAACTAAATGTACAGGGGTAAGGAATGAATTCTAAAACTAATCTTCATTATGATTCACATGGAAAGTTTTATTATTGTTAAAACAAGCAAACATGACTTATTAAAGTGTATTAGAGATATACAAGTTTTCATCATATATGTTTTCTTCAAACTATAAAAAGAAGGGTCTCAGGAAAGCTTTGACTATCAAACAATGCATGCTGGGAAGGCTGCTAATACATTGATCATGTTTCTTTAGAAACTTAATTAAATGAAAAAATGTCAGATTAGAAGAACTCATGTTTATAAGTTTTGAAGTTTTCTGAAAATAAGTAGTAGAATTTTCAACTTTAATTGACTTGAATAAAAAAGCATGTATATTTACATCAAGTTGATGAGAAAAGAAGAGTTGATTCAACTAAAATGGTGTATCATTTTTTTTGCAGTGTGGATCCACTATGAAAGTATTTTCTCAAGTGAAACTGAAGTGATCAAGTTTCTTTCTCTATAAAACTATAAAAGCCAGCACGCTAACTTTTTTAAGTTAAAACAGTGCATATAGAAAATATTTTTGACCCTATCCAAATTCTTTCCGAAACGCCTCTGAGTAAATAAGCAAGTTTGAATATTGTACCACATCCACCACCATTTTCCATTGAAATCACCTTCTGAACCAAATGTTTTCCTGCACTGCAAAAATATTTTATTCATTTATTTTAACTTATAAAAGTTAGTATCTGGGCTGCCTTAAAGGTTTAAGTTAAGTGAATCTGAAAAGAGAAAAGATTTAAGTAATTTTGTTTAAGTAATTATTAAGTTCAACCAACAACTGTCCAGTCACACTTACAAACATTTACAATATTTAACATTAATTATAATTTATTAAATTGTAAGTGTAAGGAGTTAGGGACTGAATTCAATACTAACCTGTTCACTGTGTTTTTATTATTATGAAAACAAGCAATCGTGGCCTAAAGTTCATTACATCGTTTTATTACGTTTTCATCATATATGTTTTCTTCAAACTGTAAAAAAAAAAAAAAAGAAGGGTCTCAGGAGAGTTTTAACTTTCAAACTTTCAAACAATGCATGCTGGGAAGTCTGCTAATATGCTGATCATGTTTCTTTGGAAACGTAATTCCATGACTTGATTGAACTCTGTACAGCACATTCATTCAACTCATCATTTTAAGTCAATAGTCTTTAAGTTTAAAGAACTCACGTTTATGAGTTCTGAAGTGTTCTAAAAATTAATACCAGAAAATGTGGGTTTAATTGGCTTAATAATAAATAAATAAACATTGTATATTTACGTTACATTAAGATTGTTCCATTCCATTAAATTCCCACATGATTTTTTTTTACAGTGTGTTTACTTCCTCCAGTGTCAACTTTGATACATAACCACATGACAGGTTGATGAGCAGCATCACAGAGGTGGCACTTACATTGCTGATTCAACATCTAAAATATCTAAAAGGAGGGTGGCAGAAGGCCGTGGGCGTCGTCTAAGTCCAGTGATTTGGCCCTATTGAGTGGAAGGCTCTGGGTGCTGTGTTGTGGCTCTTAGGTCCGTGTTTCCAAAGAAATCTGCAGTAAGGATGCACCCTAATCTGAATACGTTGTTCAGGAAAGCAAAACTAATGCAATTATCATTATTATTTGGAAAAAGTCAGCTTCATGATTACTTCAGCAAAATTAAAAAGTTTGCATCTATTTTAATAAATCACTAATTTAAAGTACCAAGATTATTCCCTTCAACTGAAGGATATATTTTTTTAATTGTATATTTGATTTTTCAATATCCCTCAGTTGCTTCAGACAGTTCCTAAAACTTTAAAATGAAAAATAAAAAGAGAGATAGATGACAAGTACAGTATGAGGACGTGGAAATATGTAATTATATGCCAATATTAAATCTGTTGTATGCTTTGTAGGCACAACAATTGATCTGCCAATGAATATTAGGTTAAAAAATACAACATTTGCTGATTTAATGTGACTTCCGGTACAAACCACGCCCACTTCTGGTCTTCTATCCAAATACAGACAGATAATTGTGTTGGTTGAACACATAGAGATACAAATAATGACATTTCTGTGCACCTCTAATCTGCGGTGTATGGCCCCATGGGGAGCCACGCTACAGCACATGTGCCACCTGAAGCAGGTCTCTGTCTCCACCTGCCACACAGAGCGCAGACACAACGTCACGCAGGGGTGCATGTAGGCAGACCTGTCTACTGGCATGTCACTGTCAGCCGAGACAGACACCAATTTGCCACCGTGTTGGGGAGGTGAACACATCTGATGTATGCAGAGAGCATGTTCCAAACTGCACCATCAAAATAGACGGGGTTTTTTTTCCTCCCTGTCTGCTAACACTTCACAATAGCAGAGAAAATTCAATGCGGGCCATGTTGGATATTTTGTGTGCCTGCCGAGTCGTAGGCCTGAACAAAATGAGAAAGCCCTTGACTGGATTTCGGGGGTCTAATATTATTCTGCCACCCTGGGCAGCCCAGGTTCTCTTGTTGTGTAAAATAGAGTGAAGGCAACTTTCCGCTTCATGTCTTTATGGCTTCATGCTCAGAGTGACTGGCTGACTGTGAGGGTCTGAGTGCTGTGTTCTTTCAGCAGTCGTCGTGTGGTCTCAATCTCTTTACACGTTTCACTGCCAGGCTCCTCTCTACCAGGCCTCCCCAAACTGAGTAATCAGCAGATGTCTTTATAGAGCAGCCCGCTGC
This sequence comes from Lutjanus campechanus, assembly GCA_027495735.1. Classification (NCBI taxonomy): domain Eukaryota; kingdom Metazoa; phylum Chordata; class Actinopteri; order Lutjaniformes; family Lutjanidae; genus Lutjanus; species Lutjanus campechanus. The sequence continues at coordinate 14,422 of JAJHUR010089569.1, forward strand.
CACGTGCACACCCTGCATTCTTTGCCAGTTTCATTTTGCCAATATATAATTTTTTTTCTTTTAGATTATTATTATTCTTTCAAGCCCGGCAGCCATGTTGATTTGGTTCTTAATGTGGCCTGAGGTTGCAAATAGCGCTTCTCTCAGCAGTTTGAATTCACATGCCCGAATGATATATGCCGAGTGTACTTAGGTTAGTCCATTCTATTATACCACAGAGCTGCTGATTTAAACAAACTGACGTAAAGTAATTCAACTGAATCCTTTGACCTTCATAAAGACAAAGTCAAACCAACGGAGCAGGTTTTAGAGATCATCATTCCTCAGTACTTTCAGTTATATAATACTATAAGCTTGTCTGAATTGCTTCACACGCAGACACAAAAACTGCAACAAAAATCCAAATTGTGGTGAACTGTCTGTCAGCACACATGTATTGTAGAATAATGAACAGGAGGTATAGATTTTAGAAAAACGATTTGCACATTTCCAGTTTGGTTTTGGTTTGTCTGTGAACATTCTCAGTTCACTGCATTGCTTAAAAACGATGATTCAAAACATATGATGATGTGAGATTTATTGACAGTGACATTTCTGATATTGCACTAAAATGCTAAAAAAAAAAAATTACCTGGTACTGCAATGCTTTTTTTACATGATGATAAAATAGATATCATAGCCACATACATATGTGAGACATTAGTCATAGGATTAGTGCAGCATTTAAGTATAATTCTGAGGCACTTAAAGTGAGTATTTTTATTTTACACATCTCAGTGGGAAATATTGTACTCACTCCACAGCATTTATCTGATAGCTATAGCTGCTAGTTTCTTTTCAGATTACCGTATGATGAGTTTATACAATTATTTGTTGTTCTGGATTAAACTGGGGCTGCGACTACTTTTCTTGTCAATTAATCTGTTGATTATTTTTTCCATTCATCAATTAGTCTGAAACCTCAAAAAGTAGCAACAAACAACTATCACAACTTCCCAGAGCTTCAAGTGATTTTTAAGTGCTTGTTTTATGCAACCATTAGTCCAAAATTTAAAAATCTTTAACTATCATATATGAAGTTGGGAGCAGCATTTAGCTGAAAAAATGTCTGACAGGGTTCATCAATTATCAAAATATTTTCCAATTAATTTTCTTTTGATCAGCTAATCCATTAGTCAGCTCATTGCAGCTCTAGATTTGCTGTCACTACCTGGCAGTATATAAAGTAGGTAAATTTAGCTACACTTTGTACAACTAAAGTATACCATTAAAATGCTGCTTAAAAGTAAAATCTGATCAAATAATCCAGGGATTCACAAACTTTTTCATGTCAAGGACCCCCACAAAAGATGCACACTTGACCCCCATTTTGAGAGGATTTTGTTGTAAGGAATCCTCTCTGAGTATCTTTCCTTTAGATTTACGATCACATTACACTCAATCAAAATGGTCAACACTATTTTCTTTCCTTGTTGTTCCAACTCCCAACTCAAGAAACCTGTTGGTCCCCAGACCCCAGTTTGAAAACCACTGATATAATATACGATATGGAAATAAAACACCAATGACGCTAATATTTATGTACTTTTACTTAAGTAGAATTTTGAATTTTTATTTGTAACAAAATATTTTTACAGAGTTGTACGGCTACCTTTACTTAAAGGGATAGTTTTGTCTTTTTTCTAATGGGCCTTTGTGAGCTACTTATTCATAGTCTATGTTCTAATTATAGCATGCTTTTTTTATTTTTTTAGTTGGGCTTTTTTCAGGTGACTAAATAATGTTTTCCTGTTAACTCTTTCCATAGCAAAGCATTGCTTAGCTTCCTACAACAGCACTCCTGTTGCTTCTCCAAGCCAGGGGCAAGCCAACCACCATTTCCTGCAGGTAATACAGTGACTACGTATAAGTACTTCATACAACCCCACTTCAAAAAAATCCAAACTATCCTTTCAAATAAAGGGTCAGAATACCTCGTCTACCACTGTCCATATGTATAAGTCAGAGACAAAACTAACTTTTCTGGCCTGAACACAGTAACATCCATCCATCCGTTCTGGGCATGTGGCAGCATGTATTTACAGAAGCATGAGCACCACCTGGGCACCATCAGGGCACCAACATGCCAGTGTTCCTTGTCTGTCACCAATATTGCTGCAGAAGGTGGCAGACTTGTTAAGGGTTGGGTACTCGTGAATTGAGCTGTCAAAATTAGCAACGTTTCTGGTTTGTTTAAAAGGCAAAATGGGTCACGCGCTGAGGCAACAACTGAGACCCAAGAGGGATGCCACGATGTTCGTCGCTGAGAAATTATTCATTACTGTATGTTATCACATCAAGAAAATATTTTCACTTTTTTTTCTCATTACCATCAGAAATGACCTGGCAGTTATGGGAACTAATTATTTCACATAATTGTGTCATAATAAGTCGCATGATAGTGTTGATACTTCTGTCACTTATTCCTTAATGTCTATCCTGACCTTTGATAGAGATCGTGTTAATGACAACTCCATGAATTCACTTTTTATTAATTGGCGATTTTGCTGGTGTAATGACATGAAGATAGGGAGGTGTATGTGTGTTTGTGTGTGTGTGTGTGTATGTGCGTGTGTAAGTGAGTGTGTGTCTCATAAGTGGTGATGTTAGACTTGTGCACTTGGCAAGCATTTTTTTCTCTTCGCTCCATTTGGTGACAGATTGGGTTTAAATAACATTATATCTTCACAGTTGTGACTCACAGGCCTCAGCGTTACAAAGTCAGGGTGAGGTTTAGCACTTCAGATGAGGATGAAGGAGGACCAGGTCGCCTCGTTGCGTCTTTTAGTTTAGCACTTTCTGCGAGGCCTGATATGCGACTCAATGAAGAAAGCCTTCAACACTGTTTTATTGTTGTCAATCAATCCACTCTTCCTCAGCAAAATCCTCTGTTTAACCACTTATCCAACTGATTGAGCCTGAGATGGCCTAAAACTGTAGGAAACTTGGCGTAAGACACTTAGGTGAAATGTCCAAGATGTGTAAAGGCATAATATGCAATATTTTCCTAAAAAAACAACAATGTATAGTTACTTATATATAAAAAAATCCCTTTCCACTTCACTTATGACTGACTAGAAGTGTGTGGTGGTGGCTATATCTGTAGAAACACTGCTCTCTGCCTGCGTTTTCTTATTATCTCATTATTTTGCTGTGCTCAGGACAACCCAAAATGTCAGTATTTGATGTCCTGGGAATGAGACTCAGTCTTTCCGGTGTGTTTACAGACAGTTCAGGCAAATCCTACTTACTCTACCTTTGAAAATACAGCTACAGGTAACCAGCCAACATTTCCACTGACGAAAAAAAAAATGGTTTGCAAAAGTTGTGACTTAAGTTACAGTAAAAGCAACAACACACGCTGTAAAAAGTTTATTTGAGTATTAGCTGAGGTGACGTTTTGAATGAGTCTTATTCAGCTTTCTGTTTTAGTGTTGTTGTGGATTATAACAACTTGAAATTACACCCTATTCCCTAAAACTGCTATTCTTATTTCAATGAAACTGTGTCAGTTAGGTATCTCTTAGAATTGCACGTCTTCAGATTTTTTCCCCTGCAGTTGAGCTGCCATTTTCTTTTGATGACTTGGATAGAAGGAAAGTCTAATGCAAGACAAAGTCATATTTTGTGATCAAATGATGCATTATGTTAGATATAAAATGGTCCACCTAAATTGGTTAAATTGTGTTATTTAAGTTTTCGTGAACTCACTGAACCAAACCAGCTGTTGTTGAATCAGGCTAACATTAAGTCATGCTAATGTAAGAAATTATATATTTAACAAACTAAAATAAAACACTAAGGTTACTATAAAAAGCTACTTTTCCTTTAAAGAGCAGCATTTTACTTTTGGGTTCAACAAATAACAGAGTTGGAAAACTAAAAACTTGTGAGTCTACTTTCCCTAAATTTAAGTTAACGAAAATCTGAAATCAATCAGAATATTAAGCATCAGACTTTAAGCGACTGTGTTCTTCTAACTTGCTAAATCGATTTGAAAAAAGTAATACTGAAGCATTTTTTTAAGTTGGTCCAGCAATTTTCTTTTTTCAGTGCAGGTGGTCAGTGTTTACATGCCTGTTTTACTAGAGAACAGATACAGCTCCACATTGATTACGGCATGTTGCATTGTGGGGCGCTAAGCATCTCTGAATGCTCCTTAGCTACCATGCTAACAGCAGCACTGTAGTTTCCGACATGACTTTGAATTTTTCAGCTGAGGTCATAGCGGGGTGCGTCTCCACCCTGAGCCCCAGGTAGGAGGGCATGCGGCGGTGGGGGGGGATCTTTTTTTAATATCGATGCTCTGGGCTTGTGAAGCTCCTCCAACTTTAATGTTGCATTAATTCTCTGAGCTGGTGTACGTTACTGTTACTGTCGGCCCTGCCCCTCCTCCTCAGCCATGTTTGTTTTTGCTGGTGTTGTGCTATCAAAGGCTAACTGCTTTACAGCACCTCCTGGTGCTCCTCAGGAGGAAACTTTTCCTTTTGGAATAAAGAATTCAGCCCACGGATTTAAAGGTAATAACAGTCTGTTTCACTGTGTGTGAATTTTTTAATATCTGTTCTTTCGTAAGTTAACAAAATGTTGCACTAATTTTGCTGAAGACTTCACACTCTCCACGGATAGCTTACTAACTCACTACTGTTTGCCCTTTAACTCTTTTCTTTTTTTTTGGCTAAACCCATCTGTATGGCAGATGAAGCATTAACTGTGTCATGTCTTTTTTCTAAGTAGTAAGTGTGGTGTCCTTGTTGTCCAAGAAAGATACACTGGAATGTGGCCTCATGCTCTAAAGCTTTGCTTACATTCTGCTTTGGCGCACTTGTTCTGTCCTGAGCTGCCTGTCCTTCAAATCCAGGGCTTAGTCTGAGGTGGGGCACAGAGGAGGGATAAGGGCTGTCACTGCTGCTGCCGGGGTGCCCACGCCAGCAGTGCATAGAAACTAATAAAGACGCACACTGGTAGGACCCCGCCGACCAGGCAATGAGATGTCACCATAAACAAGCTGCAGGACGTTGGCAGTCAACTTCCTGGTTATATAATGCTGACCCATTTTTACTGAAAGGAAGATTGTAGGTCCCGCTGAAGTACTACAGCAACCCAAATTCTGAAAAAGAAGTGTTGATTTTCATCAATATTTTCAACATATTTATCACTTGGTTTAATATTCTTCACTGCTTTTAGATTGAGCCTGAATCTCATCACTTTGCAGCAAAGACGGCAGACATAGCATCTATGCTAGCTGCAATTGCATGTTTAAAAAAAACAAACATATAAGCCAAGCTAAAGGTGACTAAATCTCTTCACTTTGTCAGTTGAGACTTGCTCTTTCAAACTTCCATGTCAGAGTCCTTCAAATAAGCATCAGCTTACACATGCACAGGTCACATATCATGTATGTCATCTTCACATATATTGAGTGACATGCAGCAGATATTCCCTGAACAAAAAGTGACGCGTGGCAGCGCTCAGCTCAGACAAGTGTCGTGATGTGACGTGTCATGATGGCAGGACACCATAGATAACCAAAATATACATCAGCAGTCAAAATAGAGTACTGATAGATAAAAAAAATGACTCAAGTGTAGCCCAGATATGACAAATTTGAACGGGAATGTTACAAGTTGCAGAAAAGCAGAGACGGAAAAGTGACAGTCCATCAATATTCTAGTAAAAAAATGTGGGTTAAAATTATGTACAGTATTTCAATTTTGAACAAAACAGTAAAAATATTTATTTACTCTACAAAATATATATAATTTTGACTGATTAAACTCCAAAATATCATATCTCAGATTGCCTAAATTATAAGTATGTCAAAGAAAAAAGCCTGAAGACCAAACAGCAGGAATAACACCCATGGAACTAAAATATAAGGGTGCTTTAATTTGGCGGTGTGAAATTGGAGCGCCTTTGAAGAACATCCACAAAAACCTACTCCCTATTTATTTCTCGTCAACGGTGTGACTCTGACATGTGCCTTTTGTACACTAGAATTATGGTCGGGGCTCATTTGAGGTACATTTAAAGAAATATGTGACCAGAACCTTCAGGTGAATCAATTTAACTCGACTAAATGAAAAATGGGGCCTCTGTGATATATGAGCAGGCCTCCCTCTTCTTTGAATGCACACTGTGTTCACAATGTTCTCAGTCAACATCATCATCATCATCATCATCATCATCATCATCATCACCTCTGTTTCCTATTTTCTCTGTTTTCTGATCGGTAACAAAGCATTCAGAATACAACAGAACAAAATTAAACTCTAAACATTTTACCGCTCCCTTTTACTTAAGGGCCAATAGTGCACATGTATTTCTTTTGAACCTTTAAAATTTATGGTAAATAACGAAAACACCAGAGAAAATTAAAATGAATGGTCAAATGTTGTTCAATGCTGAACTTTTAATTTTCCAAATAAGTAGCTTTCCGTAACCGTCAATTTTTTTAAATAAATGCAAAATTAATGTACGACACGTAATAATTAATTTGATATTGTTACGGTAATTCAATAAGGTTGTAAGGTATGGGGGTTTTATTTGATTTAATTTTAGTTTTTGTGAAAAACAAACTTCAAAATTAATATTGTCAAAAACAATTTTTATTCAACATATAGATGTAAATCAAAAATACAAGACTGTCTCAAAATAAAAGCGATAATAAAAAGCAAGCTATTTCCACTGATTTATTCTGCTTTTGAATTTTTTTAAATGTAGAATTAGAATATTGATCAAATAAATGACAGGGCTCATTTCTTAAAAATTTTACTGTAAAACCTATTGCTAGATTTAAATAAAATTGCACAATTTCATTGCCAAGAACGGTGTCTTGAACTTAAAAAAAAAAAAAAAGATTTTGTAACGTTTTCATTACATGTGCACAAACTTGGTTTTGACCAAATACTTTTTACTAAAAAGAAACAGTTGTAAATGGACTTTACAGTTTTTATCCAGATTTCAGCAGATGGAGAAAAGAAAGTTATGCGAGCATTGTTAAAGTTTTCCAGCTTATGTCAGACAAATGGTATTTGAAAGAACAATCGGAAAGTGATTATGCATACTTTGTGTTCATTTAGCTGTTTGTTGCAGAAGCCATCTGTTTGTAAGTTTCTTTGTAATTCTTTTTAATTGTTTTTACATTTGTGAAACTTCATGCGCTGCATCAAAAGACAATGAAATTCATTAGCTCTCTATTTCAAGGTGGCAGAAGATTCTTTTATTTCGAGTCTTTTTATTTCTTCAAGGGACATTGTCTAGAATGGGAAGCTCTCATCATAATCTAATAATATGCAATGATAAATAAGAAGCAGAGTTTTTGATCAAATGCTGTGAGTCAAATCAGATGTTTCTCTCAGACTGAAATGTGAAACTTCTCTCAGTTTGCAGAATGAAAGGCTACCATCTGTTTTTTCTATGTTCATGTTCAGGACATTAAACTGTCAGCAGAGTCCCTCCTACTTATCAGGACACTTACACATCAACACAACAGAAATCTTCAATTCTTTACTTTTCTATTGTATCTACATCAGTGGGTCAACTGTGTTGAAAATGCGAACAATAAACATTTGCTTTTTAATGAAAATGTTATTTGTGTCAATCATTTTATTTACGATAACTTCCGTAATGTCACTTTGAATTTATTTTAATGACAAAATATGACAACAAGGTAAATATAAAGTAATGGTTTAAAAAGATGAAAACACTCATGTTAATCTCCATTACATTTTAAAGCTTTTTCTTTCCTCTTCTTTCTGCTAGAGGAAACTGTCAAAGAAACTTTTAAACATTATGGAGCACACTGTAAAGTCCCCCAAAATATATTCACCTCCATAATCTACACTTTAAAATGTGAGATCAGTAAGAAAGTATACTGGGAGAGAAAGTTATCAGTCTTATCTATCTCTCACATGACTTCCCAAAGTTAACGCATAGGGAGAAAAAAAAAGGGGGGGGGTAAAAAATTTGAAGGCTTTCCTTGTGTCATACTATGAAGGCTTTCAACTGCAAAGACTCAAACAGACTTTCATATGAAGCTGTCACATTTTACTCATCTCATAACTCACAATTCTGGTTGAAAATATTTACGTAGTCACTGATTCTGATACTGATACTGTTGAAGCATGCTCAGCAATTTTATTTACACAAATTGTCTCTAAATTGGGTAAATTGTAAACAATTTTATGTGAAGAAAACAAAATTGCACGATTTAAATCAATCTGAAGCTGTCAGTGAGTGAATCGCTCGTATAACAGAGCACATAGTGTGTAAAACAAAATGCACTGTAGAGACAGCAAACTGAACATCTAGCAGCTCAAACAATCCGAACAAAAAGAAAAATTCTTTGATTCTGTGTATTGTGTGCTTAAATATTCTGAAATGAGCGCTCTGCTTTCAAACAGCATTGAAAGAGTATCAGCTCCATCTTCTTCCTTCCCTGTTAGCTTAGCAACAGCGGCCATTTTGTCTGCATTTGCATTGGTCCAAACGTCTTTCTCAGTTCATGCCGCATTTATTTGAAATTCTGTTCGGGAGATGATAACGCCAATTTGAAGACATTTTTTGCAGCGCCGAGATCTCTCAATTTGTGCCTTTAACCGAAGCGTATGGTGGAAAATGTGACGTATATCAGGCATGCGTTGTTCTGCATGTTCACAGCAGTAATGCTGTCATTTCCTGCACAGAATCTAACACACAGTGTTAACCACATGGCTGCTACACAAATGCATACAAGACACGTTCGTGTACATGCATGCAGTACGGGCGCACACCACTCATACCACTCACTCACACACACACACACACACACACACACACACACACACACACGTAAAATAGGATGAGCTGATCCCTTCCTTAGAGTCTGCGTCAACCACCCGCTGCTCCCACCGCCACACTACGTAGACAACCAACCACAGGATGTATAAACCCAGCTGTCCAGAGGTCACCTTGGCTTGTTTACTTGACTGCAGTGGATGCACAGTGGCAGAGTGGACCACCGCCATCCACAACAGCTCACCTACCCACATGAGTTCAGCTCTTATTGGATCCTTAGTCACGCTGTAGGGGTAAGTAGCACAATCTGTACTTTTTACCCAAGTCCGAGGAAAACTGTGATGGACAGACCTGCTGAAGACGGTTCTCTCTTACGTCTTTCAACTCTTTGAAAATCTGTAATTTACACACGTCATCAATTAGTTATACTTCTACCAATTAGCATCTTCCTTTTCAACTTTGCAGGAATAATTCACTGGAAATCAATTCATTTTTAATCCAGTGTTTCACAGTCATAGTTTACTTGGGCTACCAGGAGATGCCCGTTAAACACTTTCCTGCAACTCTTTTACGAGTCTGAAACAGAGATGACCACACTGATAGAGATGCCCAATTTCATGCATGAGATCGTCTCCAAAAACCGGCCACACAAGCACACAAAGATCAAGGAAATAAACACAGTCTTAACAACTAAAACATGCTGTGTTAACTGCATGTCAGAGGTTTATGGGCCCGTTGTCACTTCACAGGCCGAGCCACCAATCCTGAGCACTATGATACGCCTATATGTTCCAGGTACTAACTCTACTGTATGTATGTGTGCACACACACACACGCCCACACAGACACTCACCTCTGCACTGCAGAAACATACCACTATGGAAACACTGGAGCCTCGTCTGATTCTGGTAAGGTCCAAAATGTCCACGTTATTGGCACAGAGGGCTAGGAAGACTGTCTGGGAGTGAGGCCCGGAGACTGGGCTTTCTGTGTTTCCAGAGAGCTGCCCTGACCACCCTGGTAAATATAAGAGAGCAAATCCTTTTCAGGTTGAGAGTATGACACGGGACTGCCACATAAATCAGTGCAGGCCCAGCCCGGCACAGGCTGGGAACGCCATGGGAGTGGTAGGCGGCTCTACGGTGAGGTTTTTGGGGAAGGATTATGGATTGAGACGTACAGCTGGGAGGCTAAAGTTACACTTTTCATTACCACTTCGAGGGGGTCTTGGCTGCCTGGAAGCCAGTCAGATTTGTGAAGACCTCTTTCTCCCCCTGGAATGGTTGTAATTCTGCAGACGCATTCTTCACCTGAGGACAATTGTTTTTGATATGGCAAAAACAATTTGGCGAAACGCGATGGGAAATACTGTTTTTTCTTTTTTCTTTCTTTTTTTTGCCAATGGAAGAATGAAAAAATAAAGAAAAAGGAGAGGGCATTGTGAAAAGTCCTCATTCACCAAAAGACCAGAGTAAAGAGAGAGCAGTATGCCCCCTTCTGGCTCTTTTCTTCTCTCCCTCTTTTCTTCTCCTTTTTTCCCTGGCGTCTGGAGATGTGAAGAAATGTCTTTTGATCAGCTCTGACAGAGCCTGGGCCATGTGAAGAGGGTGGCTAGCGGGACTCTGCCAATCCATGCAAGGCAAAAATGTTCCTAATAAGAGAGTAATAAGCTAACGAGTGCTGGGTGTCTGTCTGATCCACATTCTGGGTACTGTTTGTGCCAGCACACCCAGTGCCTTCTGACGTGTACCCGACTCTCATCAGTCTTTGGACTGTTTGCCAGGTCACTGCGTTTCACCTGGCCTGTCCCATATGCTCTCACCAATGGTGCAATAGTCTGAAATTTAAAAACCTTGTGGGCAAACCAAATTGAAAGTGGGCGTATTTCTATTTCTCATTTTACATTTCACATTGCAGGATTGTCAACGTTCAGAATGTACAATATGTTTTTGTATTTGCTTTGCTGAAAATATATCGGGGTGGAAAAATAAAGTGCAGGGTTGGTTTTGGAGCAAAGCAAATTTGTCTCACCTTGCCCACACAACATCAACTTGGGCTATTTCCACAACTGACTGCTTCCATTGTATGTGTGGGTTTGAAGTGGTCACATATCAAAGGGCTCTGTCTCTGCAGGGTGGATTCTCTGGTACTCTGTACAGCACAACAAGGAGATAGTTACCTCTCACAGCTTCTCACTGCAGCATCCCAGCCCAAATAAACACATCACCTCCACTGCAGGGGGAGGAGGACAACAGCACAGCTGCCAGCCCCCTCTCTTTTTCCTACCCAGCAGCAGCACCAGCCAAGTCCACAGTGCTGCGGGGCATCCCAGGCATGAACAGGTGCTCGGTTGGTGGAGTTGGGCCTGGTTTTAGGCCCGTCTCTGGGCCTGTGCTAAGTGCTGGATGTATGTGTGAGGGTTGGTGAGGACGGGCTGGCCAGACTTTAATGGTGTGTTGGTGAGTCCTGGGCTCAGCGCTGGTAATTATGGTGGGGAGAAGGCGATTAGGCAGCGCTGAGCAGCCCAGCGAGGGGGACGGGCCCACGCCCAGCAGGGAGGGGAGTCCTGCCACGGGAGGGACCAATCAAGTGTAAAGCAGAGCGCAGACCCTGGGCCTTGGTTCAGTGGGAAAAGGCTTGGCCACTGGTTCAGAGCGCCGCAACTTTCACGGATTAGTAGAGACACTATTCTGAAGACTGAAAGGGGGAACACAGCACGGAGGCAGCATCAATGCATGCGTGCACGCACACAAACACACACTCACACAGTCTTTTTCTCTCTCTCACACACACACACACAAAACCCACCAACAGCTGGGAGGAGGGCTACAGCCATTGCCATATTACCATAGCAACGGCATATCTCACATTTGAGCCCAAATGAAGACACTTTGGGCTGCAACCGGGATATTTATTCTTCCAGTTAATGGAAGTATTTTAATAGTTTCTCTCCGTGCTTGTAGAACGCTTCCCCCTGACTGAGTTAATGAGCTGCAATTGGAGGTGCTTGGTGCATCAGACAAGCATCTTGTCATTTTGCAAATTACAGGATATCTACACTGCAAATTTAACTTGCGTATTTATGTGGCAAAGGGGCTTCCATATCTGCTGTGAAGACTTTCAAATTTTGGTTAATCTTTATCGCTTCCTTAAGGTCCACTGTGGGATTCAATGCAAAAAAAAAGGATCACATTTAAGAGAAGCAGCACTTTCAAGTAAAGTGATTGCAGTTTGCTCAAATTAAACAATTTCAACTGTTCAGTGCCTTTAGCAGGTCCAACAACTTTGAAGAATACGCTTATTCTAGCCTCCACATGCATTAGATCCTTGTATTCATTTGGTTTAATGTAATTCTTGAAAAGCAGATAAGAAACTAGAGGGCTGTTAAGTAATGGGGTGGGAAAAGGGCCTTAGTCATAATGAAGTGACTAAAAATGAAAAGAAAAAGACTTTATGAGTTTTAAAAGGATACTCCACTTTACATGATAACCCACTCAGTATGTACTCACCACTATGCCGATGTGATGATGGGTTAAAGTCTTCAGTCCACAAAACAATCCTGGAGTTTTAGGAGAAAACAGGGTAGCAGCCTCATCCAGTACAATGGCAGTGAATGGTGACCACGGATAAAATGTTTTTAAAAAAAGAACACAAAACAAACACAAACATCTCCATCCTGCTTGTGTGGTGTAATCCAAGTGTCCACAAGCCGCGACATTAAAAATTAACTGCAAAAGACACCATTTACGCTATGTTTTTAGCCGAAATGTCAACTGTAGCATGTAGCCGGTAGGATGTAAATATGGCGTCGTCTCGCGAGACTTCGTATATATCTTAATGGACGCACGTGCGGAAGTCTCGCGAGATCGACGCCATGTTTACATCCTACCGGCTACATACTATGCCAAAAACATGGCGTAAATGGCGTCTTTTGCGGTTGATTTTTAATGTCGCGGCTAGCGGACACTTGGATTACACCACACAAGCAGGATGGAGACATTTTGTGTGCTTTTTTTTAATGTTTTATCCATGGGTTAACTCCAGGATTGTTTTGTGAACTGAAGACCTTCACCCATTATCACATCGGCATAGTGGTGAGTACATACTGAATGGCTTATTCTCACAAAGTGGAATATCGCTTTAAGGAACCTTTTTGTATTGTGGCAAGTTTAAACATGCTGCAAATTGATTCACACTTTTAAACACACAATATGTAAGTTCTACTATTAGGGTTCTCTCTCACATTAAAACAAGAAAAGATGTAGTTTGATGACCTATGAAGTGGTGTGGTATCATGGGAGTTGTTGTCTTCATTGTGTAACAACCACCATTGCAGCTGAAAGTCTATGGGACTTGACGCAGGCAGAAATCACGTTCACAGACGAGGTAATGTATATTAAGTTTTATTCACGTCATGTTTAGTCACATTTGCCAGCTTCCTTCCTCACTCTGTGATGTGTGAATGTGTGTATGAGCAATAGCAGCTAGTAGGGAAGCACACCGCTACCTTGAATAAAGTCTGGATTTGTCTGAGTTTGACCATTGTTGGAAACATTTGGGATGATGTAAGTACATGACCTCTTGAGTTTTTAGATATTTTAATGCAGAAATCTTACATATTATTGCTTTAAAAGTACAGTTCACCCCACAATCAGATATATGTTGTTGTTTTTTTCTCTGGCCTGTAGTGCTAGTTATCCATATAGAATGTTTTGGTTTGACTGGCTGAGTATTGGAGATATCTGCCGTAAATAAATAAATAAATAAATACATTTGAAAATACACTTGAAAAACCTGACTTTGAGCACCACAAGCCAAGTGCCATCTAATTCCATTATATTCTAGAGAAGATTAATATTAAGATTAAGATATACTTCATTGCAGTGTACATCAAAACCCAATAATAGATACATAAGACCATATAAAGAAACATAAAATACAGTAGAAAAAAAGATATATGAAATATTGCACAAGCCCTGAGATCACAATTTAAATATGCAGACCTTTAAAATAAGGGATGCATCAAAGTTTATACTGACTAGAACACTACCCAGGTAAGGAATGAGCAGGTTTTTTATGAGTAAAGTGATGGACACTGGCATGAAGGAAAACTTAAAGCAGTTGCTCTTAGATTTGCTCTCTCTGAAACTTATGCCTGAAGGTAATAGTTCGTATTCTCAGTATAGAGTGTGTGACGGGTCCCTCACAATACGGTTTGCAGGACTGACAGGCTTTTCATATATAGTGTGGAGGGACAGGTGCTCTTTCCTCCCCAACATTTTCATTGCTGTTTTTACCATGTTTCCTATTCTCTATGATTTCAGTGCCAACACCAAACAGTCTGCAAAGAAAGTGAAGTCGCTGAGTCAGCCTGGAAGACAGGTAATCAACATGAGCGCCCCAATTTAAGTTACTGCCTGTGTACAGTGACAGTCAAAAGTTTGGACGCATCTTCTCATTCAAAGTTTGTTTGTTTTTTTGTTTTTGTTTGTTTTGTTTTTTGGTATTATTTGTATAGATTGTAGATTGATACCCAAGAAATCAAAACTATGAAATATGGAATTATATGGAATTATGTAGTGAGCAAAAAATGTGAAAAAGAGGCTAAATATGAATTTGCTTTCTAAGAATCTGTAATATAAAAGGCCCTTGCACACTGTCTTCTACACTTGTAGTCTAAGTTTTCATAACGTTGCTTTATTGTTGACCCATGGTCTTCTCATACACACCTGTTGACCTACAAATGTGAAAAAGTTTTTTGTTCTTTGATATTTAGATTCTTCAAAGTAGCAAGTTTTGCTTTGATCACAGGTTTGCACACTGTTGATATAATCTGAACAATTTCTTACAAAAAAAAATAAAGAAATCACTGAATGACAAGTGTATCCAAACTTTTGACTGGTACTGTATATGCACAGATATTTATAGGAGCACTCCTGCTCAGTTCTGCAGAAGGCAGACATCTCTACAGCTGATATCTCCAAAACTCTGCAACTCACACTAAAACTTTTTAGATAGATAAGTAACACTACAGGCAAGAGGGAAAATATCTATTTTTGAATTTGAGGTGAACTATCCCTTTAAAGAACATATCACTTATCGAGGAACTTTCTTACGAAGCTCTTATACAACAAACAAATTAAATGAACCATTTCAAATCACTGTGTTGACAGTATAATCTCAAATTTCACCGGTATACTGCACGCTGAGTTAGTTAAGCATCAAAAACACAAAGTGTAACTATCACAGCAAACATCTGGCCTCGGCTGCTGTTGCTGAAGGATACATTGGAGGCTTTCATCAGGCATGACAACGTCTTCAGCTTTTCTTAGTGTGCTGCTTATTTACAGGGACTGTTTTGGTTCAGTTTGTCCTCATTTTGGAGAGAAAGACGAGTAAACACGTAAATGGTGACGCTGATTTGTTTCTGGATGGGTTTTTGGGGTATGAGAGCTCAAGTCCTATTCTATTCTGTTTAATGGCGTCTCTTCCCCAGACAGCAGTGTGTGTGTGTGTGTGTGTGTGTGTGTGTGTGATTTAGCATTCTTTGAGATGAGGAGAGTACGCCTGTATCCAGGGGCCTCCCCCCACCTCACCCCCCATCCCGTGCTTGCTTTGCGTACTATCATCCTGCAAAGCTTTCTCTCTCTCTCTGACACACACACGTACACACACACACACACACTTCCTGTCTCTCTCTCTCTCCCTCACTCTCTGTGCATTGCTCATCATGCTTCGACTTTGAAGTCACAGCTTTCTCTTTCCCTTTTTTTGTCTCTGTGTGGCTTTGATGCACTAACATTCTGTGCATAGTTCCTCTAATGCCTGGATCCTTGTGCCTTATTCTTCCCTCTCTGCCAGTGCAGGAATGGTGAGTCTCTCGCCTTTGAAACGACGTCCATAAATTACAACTTGTCAAGTGTCATTTTCCTTGTTTACAGCCATTTTGGGCTCCCGCTCCCCCCATGTTCCCCTCTTGTGTTTCACATTTAATTGCACCAATAATGTTGGTGGTGCTCACCAAGCTCTGCACATGCAGCTTGTTGCCACTAAGGGGGTGCGGAAACTATTAAAATATTTTCCAGGCTTTACGAGTTTTATGTGTGTAATTTGTGTGGATATATCCCACTGTGTTACCACCAACTAGGAGAACAGAATGAGATTGTGCTGTGGCCTGTGTTACAATAGTGAGGAGGGGAGTCAGGAAAAGAGGAGACGGGCTGGAGGGTAAGAGGAGGAGTTAGACAAGGAAGAGAAAGAAGGAGAAAAGAGAAGGAGAGTTGAGTCTGTGCAGGAAATCTGCAGTAAGTGTTCCTAAAGAGCTCATGTTTTTCCTCCCCTGCACAAACAGCTTAATTTATTGCATGTCTGCTGAAGTCAACAGCCCTTTATAACCCCACAATAATTTCCCATATGTTCCATATATCACCACAGAGAGAGAGGGTGGAGGAGAGGAGGAGAGCAGAGAGGAGAAGGAAAAAAAAGACTGAGGCAGCAAATATGTTCAAGACCCTACTGTACACACACACACACACACACACACACACACACACACACACACACACACACACACACACACAGGAGATCTGGCCAATTGCAGCAGGGACACTACCCTCGTCTTAATCAGACCCGCACTGGTATGTGTGGATGTTTGTGTTATTCCCCGCACACCGCTACACCTGTGGGTGGGCCATGAAATATTAAACACTCTTGTTCATGTTGTTTACTTTCATCATTAAGGGAGAGTCCTTGATAATAGAAAACTTCTCTCCTCTGGATCTGCAGCAGGGAGTACCGTGTAAGGGTCTGGCACAACCTCCACTTCTCCAACAGGACCAGTTTGTTCTTGTCAAAACCCATGTGCCACGACGAGGCTGACAAGGTGTAGGAGTTCTAAAATAAGAGGGATTTGAGTTAGCAGCCTTCCAAATCTCCTGCTTAGTTTCCGTGTTTGGAATGAGCAAGGATGGGCAGAGTTAACTTGTGCTCCAGTGATAGGATGTGAGTAATGAGTAATAGTGTTTATGTGTGACTGAGTGAATCTGCGTGAGCAATTGCATGCCCTAATGTGCATATTTATGCACATGTTGTTTTTGTTTTGGGATTTTTTTTTTATGGGGGGGGGGGGGCAACACATTTTAAGATATAAGGACATTTTTAAAGGTCCTGTTTGTAAGATTTACAGGGATCTATTGGTAGAATATGGCATAATTGGACAATAATATTCATAAGCATGTTTTTTTATTTGTGTATAATCAAGTGAAAATAAGAATCATTGTGTTTTTGTTACCTTAAAATGAGCCCTTTTTATCTAGAGAGGTGCGGGTCCTCTTCCACAGAGCCCACCATGTTGCACTGCCATGTTTCTACAGTAGCCCAAAACGGACAAAACAAACACTGGCTTTGGATACAGCTATTCACGTTTTGTCCGACTTTCACAGCCACCAAAGGTTCTCCTAAACGCATGAAAGAGGGAAGTGAGACAAGTTATTTGCAAACTGCAAGCTCACAGCGAGATGCCACTAACTCCTACAATTTTTTCACAGCTAAGGACCCGTTACAAGATAGAAATTATACTGTGGACATCCTCATGTATGTCCCCTAATGTATGTCCATTAATGGGCGACACATGTTTGACTGCCAGGAGAAAGATTTATATATGTATTTATCAAGAATTATGCATTGTGAGATTAGACCAGAATCTATTAACTATTTTAGATTTAAAATTTTAAGTATTATTTTTTAACTATGCAGTCTTCTGCAAAATAAATAAATAAATAAATAAATAAATAAATGTTTTATATAATGATAATTTAAATGAATAAATCTGAAAACTTTTAACAGACATGCTGGCAGAGGGCCAGGGACGTGTGGGGGTCCCCGGACCCCTATTTCAGAACCACTGTTTTAAGTGCATCTGTCAATACCTCCTCCCTTGAAGAGATATTTTATATTTTTCCAACTATGTTTTAATACTGTCATTCATCATCTTCATAATTAATAGGCATGTATACATCTGCTAACTATATTATGCAATTTTATCTGTGATTTTATTTAAATAACCTCATAATATTTGAAGTTTCTGGGTTTTTACATCGTTTACCAGAAGATTATCATTTTATTAGCAGACAAATTAGCCAATTAATTGATTATGTCTGCTGTTAAGGACAGAGACTGTTACTATTTTAAAAGGTTTTAAATCAGGCTGTTTAAGCAGAGTTAAACTGATTGAAAGATGAAAAATATTAAATTCAACATTTTGTTTATTGAAACGGGCTACTTCTAATGTAGGAGTGCAAACGTGCTTTGTTTTTTCCTGTGCTTTTAGTATTTCTTTTTCAATTGTGAAAACAAATGCATTGGCAAAAAAGTGTATTTCTTTATATATTTAAATTCCTAACTTTACAGCTCAAACAGAAAATGTAAACATCTGGCCCCTTGGCACTTTACTTTATTCAAATCTGGCCTTTATAAAAATATAATTGAATAAGCCTGGCCTATCATGTGCCTGAAAATGTCTAAATTATCTTCCTGTCGGCTATTTCACACATTGTTCTACATGACATATTTTATCTGTACATAGCCTACAGTCACTTTGATATGACAAAGGTTTATACTTTGTGAGTTTTGTGCTGGTAGAAGTGTCCTCTGTGCAGCCATGACATGTGAACTTCACTCACACCAGAGAAATGAAGAAACAGGCAGCCCCCTGTTGGTCTGCTTGATACAGCCAGGGATGGGATGGGATTCAGAAGGTGGGGGTTGGTAGGTTGGGGTGCCAGAGAGCTGATCGATCCCCAGCTGCAGGTGGCCGAGCTAGAGAACAGCGCCGAGCACTCCGAAACCTGTCCTGACTACCAAGCAAACTGCATACGCAGGCACACAGACACAAACAAAACACACATATGGAGGGACTATACGCTCCAGCAATCATCGGATCAGACAGAACGTACTGACTTGAGAAAATACTGTAGTTTAGAGAATGAGAGCTGTTGATTCAATTGTTCATTATGATCCTCATACAGAATGATTCATAATTTGATGACCCCATAAATGATAACAGAGTATATAGAAAATAGTTGTGTACAAAATAAAACAACAGGATTTAAGATATTAAATGGACAATAATCTTCAGATATTCTGTATGAATTCAGTGGATGATGTTCTTTGGTTAAGCTTGTGATTCATGATATATAATAAAGCTCTATTCTTTTTATTAATGTACAATTGAAAGCACACAAAAATCCTCTCTTCACATAATGCACAAACACTGTGTTTGAAGTTTGAACCTCCCCTTTTACAGGCCAACCCATAAGACGCATTGATCGTACACACAGAATACATATTCAAGTAACAAAACAGTTAAAGCTATTTTTCTCCACATATCCACAAATGAGTGAATCATCAAGTTATACGGTGAGAGGAGCCCCATCCCCAGCAACTCCTCCTTATTCATAAAGAAATAGGTTAAGCCTTGATGTTTAAATCACAGCCAGAGTGTAAATCTCCTAAAATCCTTTCATGCTTGTTAAGACAAAAGGTTCTTGTTTGGGAACATGTCTTTAAGATCATAGTTTGCAGTGGCAGACACAACGTTTGAATCAATATGAAGTGCAGTGGTGCAAGGGATGCATGCAAAGCTGAAGACAGAAGAAGACAAGAGAAAGAGTCAGACAGGAAGACTGAGAGTATTTTTACTTTAAAGTTTGTCTACCCTGAGAGCTTTGGCAGCTCTGCAGACGCACAAGTTAGCTTAAAATGAGAGAATGATTTAGTGTTTGGGTCCCTGGGGATGGAAACTGTCTGGACACAGTGTGCACTCAATAGCAGATCAATATCTCTACAATATCAACCAGACCCAACCTGGCTCCCTCCTCCCACTATGTGAAGCGCAAACAACATGAAATGAAATTTTATTTGATGTTTCTCTGTGGGAAAATGATTGAAGGTTGCCTTAGGCTAAATAAGATTTGGTAGGAAAAGAAAACTTAAACGTATCACCGGTGCTTAATGACTTACTGTACTTACAGGTACTGCAGTGAAGAAGTACACACGTGTTTATCACAAGTATCGCCTTATCTTAATTCAGGTCTATTGCTGCTCAGCCTCGACACAATATATTACCTTGTTATTGTAGGCCTGTGCGCTCAGGGCCAGGAGGCAAAGGGGAGTTTTACTGCCTCTCCAAAATCGAACAAACAGGCTTTATTTGGCCTTTCCTACTGACACACAGGGAAATTATTATCCCTGACGTGCAGCAGTAAAGAACTGATATTTAAGCGGTGATGAATCCAGCATGTTACAGCTGAGGCTACCAGCTTGGCTCATGACGGCTTATATAGCAGTTGTTAGAATGGAAGGGAAGAGAAAATTGGATCCTGCTTGAAACCCTGACCACTCACTGGAAACTTGATGAAAGACATATCCTCAGAAATGTGTATTAATGCCCCCCAAAGACTGTGCGAAGATTAAGGGAAGATATGTAGCAGTGGCTTGAAATGATTCACAGACTGCAACTACCACTTGCCAGATAAGAGGCTCTTGTATTTCACTTCTCCTTAGGATGGATTCCTAGAACATATAGCACACATATAGTAAACAAAGATGTTACTACCCTGAAAAATGGGTAGAAATAATTCAGAAACAATAATTACATACCCTATTCAAATTACAATAATATTCACAGTATTTACTGAAATAACTCCCTTTCTCTCATATTACTGTCAAGCAAATAGCAGTTTCTGTAAGATGTTGTGCATGTAACACCCCGGTGCTCAGACATGAGTACTGCAATCCAAATAGCAAGTTGGAGCCATGGACAGGTTAAATAGGTTGAAAGCCCACTGCTCTTAAAATACACACTCTGGAATCAGAGTTCAGTGACTTCCTGTCTCACTACCTGCCAAACTCCACTAACATATTACACAGTTTATCCATTATAATTATCTACTCCTTTATTAATGATTATTTATGATGATTATTATTATTAATGATTTTTTTACGACACATGAACAGACACTTACTCATTCAGTGAACAGTTAGCATTCATTTTAGCTCTAGTAAACATGAAACAAACAGACATTCTGGACCAAAATGGAAATTTCAAAGCCAAACACATTGGCTGGTCATTTTAAGATTTATTGTAGTAAATAGATCATTATTACAAATTGTATGAATTCTCAGTGGATGCAAGATGGCAGCTTCACACTGTGGAGCTACGGGGTTTTGTTTCACAGGGACTCTCTCATACACACACTTTGCTAAGTTCAACAAAACTTACCTCCAACTTAATCAAGAGTGTCTCTTAACACTCTCAACTACTTACTTACATACACGTTAAACCTGTTTAAAGTCCACTTAAAGTCCAACTTGAAAAATGGGGAGAAATAATCACGGGACTGATATGGACATGACCTTTACTCTAATGAGGGAGTTGTCATGATTCCCACGCATAGACATGAAATACATAGACGCTGCATTGATCGCCAGTCAGTGTCACCACCATACTGGTCCAGTCAAGACTGGCCTGGGAGACGTATGTAAAAGAGGGAGTTGCAGTTCTATATTCTTTACATTTCTCAACCAAATTTCAATGACTCAAGGGTCTATGATCTACATTAAGTGGGATAAAAAGGTTTTTCTTTCTAACTTACTCCACATTGGTCATGACATCTTGCTTAAAATAGTTTATTGAAATCCACTGAGAAATGTAAATTTTAAAGTGACTTCTATCCAGAAAAAAAGCTGCTCCCCCGTTTATTTGTTTACAGACCAGTCTTAACTGTACCAGTATGGCTGCGATGTTGACGTATGATCCAAAGGCCAATGCAGCGTCTGTGTATATATGTCTTTGCAGATATGTGGGTGGAGACAGGAGAAATCAATTTCAGACAAAGTCAAGAAGATCAGATGAAAGATTACAGGTTAAAGCTATAATATGGAACAGTCCCACATTGTCTAAAAACGCTAGACATATGTCATATATTTTATTTTGTTGTGTATTTATCCCAAATGTCTCCAACAATGTTCAAATGCAGAAACATCTGTAATTTATTCAAGATTACGGCGTATTTTCTTCTAGCCAATGCTAGCCAATTGCTAGTTTCTATAACTTTCAGGAAAATATGTAGGAGACTGAGCTGTCACACATGACTTAACATAATATTAATAAATCTTACTTCATCCATGAACATGATTTCTGCCTGAGTCATGTTCGATAGATTTTCATCAATATGGTAGTTGTTCGACAGTGAAGAAAATAACTCCCATGATCCCACTCCACTTCTCAGCGTCATCAGATTACATCTTTTGTTATTGTTTTAATGTGAGAGAGTCCCCTAGTGGCAGAATTTACATATTTGTGTTTAACACCATTACAGCTATTATAAAGAATAAAGAAAACAATGTAAAATAAACACTCTTATGGCATTTTAACATTTTTTAAAACATGTTCATGTTTAAAATGATTTAATAGTTTTAATCAATCCTCATTAATGCTGCTTTTATTTATCTTTTTAACCTCGATGCAGCTTTTAACATCATCACAGACCATGGATTTTCTATATTTTTAACTTGCAACAGACTATGAAAGTATTATTTATTTTTTTCAAGTTGTCACAAAGACAGAAAAAAAAAACGGAAATCATGTCGTTGATTAGAGGAAATGAGTGAAATGTCAAGGACTTCTCTTCATTACCAGAAAGGCCTTCTCCAAACGCTTCCCTGTGAATGAGCGCTTGTGAATAGAGTGCAGCATTCACCCACTATCCTATGCAAACAAGTTGTCCAAGAACCACATTGTTTCAAAAGACCTTGTGACACACAAAAAAGCGGGCAATGTCTTGGACACACATGCTATCCCAGACTCTTTCACGCCCAGGCTAAACGTTTAGCCACCCTGGCTAATTAACTGCTGTGAAAGAACGTGCATCAAAGGGAGGCGGAATTTGGAGTCTCTATGACCAACCCTCGGGTCCAGAGGTCAGCCCTCTCCAAGACAGAAGTTAGGACGTCCTGGCCCTGGACCTCTGGACGCTAACCCTTAACCCCTGCTGGAACATATCAAAGCTCCGGCAGCAGAGGGTTGCACAGACGTCCCCCCAACAATAACAGGAGGACATCAAAGAGCTGGTTGGAAAAAGACGAGAGGAGAAAAAATAAAGGCGAGCCAATATCAAATTCCCTCTTATTCTGCAGATATTCCAAAAGATGAATATAATTAATCTCTCCAAGTTGTCATGGGTCTAAAGGGCCCTTGCTGTGCTGCAGCCTCCTTGGGGCACTTGAGGAGAATTATGTGATTAAACAGACCTGTGAATTCTGGACACAGGCAGAGAGAAGAAAGCTTCAGTCCTCTTCATAATGCCCCTAATGAAGTGGCTGGTGGCTCCGTCATCCCTGGCTGGGCCTTGTGCAGCCTGTTCACAATCTGTCTAATGACAGAGCGGGGGCTGCCGAGCGCACCAGTGCTTCCCAATGAGCCACAAAGGGAGATCACAGGCTCCATTGTGGCTAGGCACAGGAGCTTAGCACTCATCAGGCCCAATAAACCTGTCTCTAGTCAGGGTAGGACACACCCCTCCGCCGCCAGCCAAGAGCCCCACACAGCACACTCCTTCAGTCGCTCACTCTGTCATTATGACATCAGGGTGACATGGCCTTATCACCCGCTGAAATACAACTTACACTCCCGCTCACTGCTGTTTATATTTACATGTTGACACTGGAATAACAAGCCTTTTTTCTCTCTTGGCCACTGCTGGTGTTTGTACTGTAGTGCACATAATGTATGGGTATGTATCTGCATACACTGGGTGTCTACTTGCCCGCCCTTTCGCCTCCATTTTAAACAGGGCCGCTCCTCTTGGCCTGTGCTGCCTCCCGGAGCTCCTGCCAAACGTATGCAAATGAGCATGTCCACAATGGTGCCCACAGCTGCACGCAGTCGGCCAAAGACAGAGGACAAGGCGGCCGTCCCTTTCATCCGTAACCCCTGATCCCCTCTCAGTGACACGTCATGTTCACCCCAACACTGGTCCCCGCCAAAGAACCATGTCGCCTCCCAGCCCTGATACCCGCTCCCTACAGCTTCTCTCCGCACACACAGATGAGCCTTTGGCCTGGCTCTGAGGAGCTTTGGACAGAGCGTCCAGAATCTGCTCAGACATTCTGCGTCGTGATCCACATACCTCCGCCCTGTCGATGGCTCTTGAACCTTTGTTAGACCAAAGTGAAAAAGGAAATGTGGGGAAAAGTAAACAACTTGTGTCTTTTTTTTTTCCTCCACACTTTTTGAACAGGCTTTCGTCTGTGGTCATTATTTGGGCTAAAATTACTGTGCCGAGGGGACAAGGACAGGGGGAGCGAGGGAGGAGGGAGGAGGAGGGTTATCCAAAAAGAGTGGGGGTAAAGAACCTGATTGCTTTAATCTCAGTGCTCGCGGCGCACCCCTTTTCATAAAGCTCTTTGGCCGTGTGATTCAGACCCAGGCCCCAGTGTTCTGCGCCCCACTATTGTTCTCACATGAAAATCAATTCCCTTGAAGACCCTCCTTAATCCCGTTTTTGGCGTCAACAATGGCCACTTGTGCACGGCCTGATAGACTAAGAGCTGGGATGATGCGGCTGTCTGCTCTGATTCCAGCCCATTCAGGTAATGGCGGCCCGCATCACTTTGTAGTGCCAAGTGCAGGACTCGACAGGAAGACGTTTGCGATCATAATTTCCTGCAGAGCAGAGGCCCAGGCACCCTACACACCCACAAGACTTTTAATTAGGACAGACAACCACAGAGATTAGAGATCAGCCTGTAACAATGACTGTCCCTTTGAACGGGCCTCAGCCTCTGTCCCCACTGAGCCCATATGGAGAGCATAGTGCCGTGATCACGCTAATAACGATCACCTCAGCAATAGCACACAGCAGTGGTCTCCACACTAGACCACATGTTTTGTAGAGCTGGACGTCTCTCTGTATGCAAATGTGACTGTTGAAAAATATAGTGATGATGGCAGTCAGGCCAAGGGTGCAGATCTCATTGATACTTAGAGGGGAACCACAAACATTTTCTGAAGGGGACACCAATAATATCACCAACTACTATCTAATTATCTGCTGTAATAGATAAAGCCATTAATAGTATCTTAAAACAGAGTGCTGCAGGGATGTTGTATTTTTGTGGGCTGGAAGTTAGTGTCGCTCTGGTTCCCTCCATAAGGAGCCAGTGGGATTTTTGGGATGTAAATGCTTGAAGTAAAATCCTAACGTTAAGCTATGAACGAAATGCATCATGGTCACTTGACTCAACGCCAACCCCACGTAACCCAAGTAACTAGTGTTCAGAGTGATATTACATTTCCACGACAACTGCAGTGGTCTCATTTAGCCAATTGTTAGCCATCGCCTTTTTAAAGACGTAAAAGCTTCAAAATTCACAAAGCATGAAAATCTTGTGTGTTAACCACGGACCTTATTTCAGCCATCTAACCAAAAACCCATTCAAAAAACACTGACTTCAAAAGAAAGTAGAAAGAAAGTAGCCTAAACATTTA